>CH003253.1:512484-533602 GCA_000149265.1 Ciona savignyi
TATCTTATCCTCTGTCTGTCCATACAGTACAGACCACTAAGCTTGCTATCTACACCCATAGACAGACTGACATGTGACCCACAGTCGAAACTCGTCGTTTTCAAATCCAAATCACCTGGATTGTTCATCTCCAGAGGACATCTCAACATCGGACAGCCAACTCTTTCTCTTCTCTGGATACTGGCAATCATCTTCATATCGAAACTGGTGCGTGAGCCAGAAACTTACAGCGAGGTTGCGTGTGTTCGATGAGTTCTCGAACTGATACCACCTGTTAGGTGGTTTAATTCCATTGATGTTTACTGGTGTTTTAGATGTGATAAAAAGCTCAATCTTATGCACACACCATTTATAAGTATTATAATCCAACAGTCAAATTGCCATTAAACTGAACATTAATTTATAGTTTGTTGCCTTGTCGGCCCACAACTTTGGGCTGACAATGATTGATAAAAAGTTTTTTTAGTTTTATCACAACCCACTAATCTACAACCCATTAATCTAAGTCAAGGCAGTGTACACTAAGTGTTCTTCTCTAGGTTACAAAAAAAACGCTAGTGGCCAGTTTTAATCTTGCCACCTTCGGCTAAAAGGTGGAACACTAACATACGCATTCAATGTTCTGACCAAGTCAGCCGTTTCCATTGCAAGTCAGGAGCAATCATTCTGTAATGCAGGGGTTCTTAAACTGGGGGGCGCGCCCCCCTTGGGGGGCGTGGAAGCTTCTCAAGGGGGGCGCGAGCATGACAGTGACATATTGCAGCGTTCGAATTAACGATTTTGAAACGATTCGCGAAATGCGTGGGATACGAGAAAGTCGTTTTCGCGCTTTAGCTATTTAATTGCCTTAGAATGCGGTTTTAGAACCTCTCAAACTAATCTTTAAAGCCAGAAAGATAATTTATTAAGCAAACAGTACCGTTATTAAGTAGTAATGATAAACTACAATACATGTATCGTGAGTTAATGCGTGTAGGATAAGACGAATATCGACGAAACGAAGCCTTTGAAACGAGTAATCTTACTTGTTAAAACACCATATAACCTTATTATAAAGAGGTGTGTCGCATCTCCGCCAATCATAAATAAAGGAATCGTGGTATATGAACGCATAATGGCTATTGTTGCGTTTGATAGAAATGCTTATTAAGCGTCAATAATGCAAAGTAAAAGCAAGGTAAATAAATGTAATAGTAATTTCATTGTTTAATGTTATGTTGAAAGCAAAATATGTTATATTATATTGTGTTGATGATTTATTATTATAAGTGAGCGAAATCAGCAACGGTAATTTATATTTTCGCGATTTTGTTAAATTTTGTAATTCGCGAACTTTAAAAAATGGTTCGCGAATAGCGACTCGTGATCCCTTGCATCCTTCACACTAAGCATAATGGCAAATAAATTATTGTTCTATTTTTCGTAAATTTGATTTTTGAGTAGGTGAGGCGTGAGCATGAATCACAAATCTCAAGGGGGGCGCGACTGAAAAAGTTTAAGAACCACTGCTGTAATGGGATCCCATTCACCATCACTACCACCTTTATTTTTTTTCAAAAGACACACTTAAAGGGGAGCTCATATACTAATTAAGAAACACAAATAAATAACAAATTATAGATGATAGAAGGCATGGGTGTTTCAATTATATATATTGGGTGTTTCAATTACTTTCATTATTATGTCTAAACTTCATTGGATATTTTTAGACATAGATTTCTAGTCCTGGCGCTACTGTGAACCTGTTTCCTGCTATTGGAAAGCATGCAACACTCACTTGTATGGTACAAAGTAGCAATCGCCAGGTTCCACATGCATTTTGTGCCAAGTGACATTCTGCAATGCTGGGTACTTGTACATATCAACTCGATCAACATCTAGATGTGTGTAAGCTGCCTCGTTGCCCAGAAATAAAGTCTGCCCAGCGACCTAAGAGCAGTGTAGTTGGATTCTCGTTTTTTTCACCATTGGGGAAAAGGAAAGATATGGCCTCTGTATTACTTATGTCAGAAAAGATTGTCCTATTATTGCATAACTATAGTCGAGTTACAGAAAGAATTAGAAATGCGATTTTTATGTTTTAACCAATAAATAAATTAGAAAAAACAAGAGAAAACAAGAGATCGCACAGGCAATCATTATTTTTCCACGGTCAGGTTACAGACTCCCCCCACCTTGTCTATTAAAAGGGTCTCTTTCCAGCCAGAAAACATGCATTCAAAGTTGTCAATACTGTCAGCATGGAAGCGGGATTTAGTACCACCAGATGAGAACCATAAAATTGTGGTTTGAATCCGGTTCTGGAAGCCCCCACACTGTATACATCTTGGTACCGGAATCTCTCCTGAATAGTTTTAGTTCGGTTAGCACATTTGTGATGGGCCCGCAGACAACAGGTTGAAACAGCTAGTAACCAGGCACCTTTGACCTTGGACAAGGCACTTTGAGGTCATCGCCAGGAGGTAAATAAGATGTATCACCAAATTAAAAAAACACACACTGTCAATCGTCAGATTACTTTGCGACCACCGTCGGGTCACCGGAGCTATTGCATTGTGTGGTGTATGATTCAGATGTTTCTTTTAATCTAGTAGAACCCATCAATCCACTGGGTTCAGGCAATGTCCATGAAGTGCCTCGCCCAAGGGTACACATAACTAGCTAGCGACCAGTTTCGAATCTGCATCCTTTCGGTTGAAAGGTGTCGCACTAAACCACCAGACTAACCGGTCAAATCTCAATCATATACAACACAAACAACAATTTAATGGGTTGTACTAAAACTGAAAGAACGACACAATCCTATACAACAGTGGTTCTCAAACTTTTTTTGGTTGCGACGCCTTTCCAAAGGTTTGTTGAGCTTGCGACGCACCATTCACTAAACTATTGCTACCAAAGTTTTATTTAGTGGCATCGCACAAGTAATTAAGAAATGAAATACAATAAAAGAACAGTAGCCACGTCCCCACCAATTAGTACTTTAGTTCAAATCTAATGTGACGTGTGGGCTTGTTTATTTTTACAAAGATCGTGGAACATTAGGAGAATATTAAAAACTGCGACCCTCATTACGTTTTCAACGTCTATTCGTAATGAATATTTGCTTATAATGAGTGTAGTTTCGAACGCAATGGCTGTGCGACGCCCTACAAGATTTTAAACGACGCACCAGGGCGTCGCGACGCACAGTTTGAGAACCTCTGCTATACAACACACTGCAACAGTTCAGTTCCCCAATGGTTGGTACGATGTAATCTGACCGTTATAATTTGTAACAAATGTAAAAGTAGCTACCCGGTGGTGGGTACGGGGTACTCTGGAAATAAACATAAGCACCTTGATAATTTCGTTAAAATATTATACATAAGTACATTTAACCTACGTGTCATGGGATTTGGTGGGACCAGGTCCTGCACCAGGTACGTATCGTTGCCCTTATAGCCATCCAACCATTTGTGCAGTGACATCTGGTATGTGGGACGACTCATATCTTCCTTCTTACCATCTTCCACAATCACCTTCCAGTTGCCGTATTTTCTAAGGATTTGATGATGAATTAGGGTAAGAGCAGGATTGTCAAGAATATTATTCCTGTTGATGGAAACTAAAGGAGCATTATTAATGAATTAAATTGTTTGGTTTAATTAAATAAATTGTTTGGTTTAATTAAATAAATCGTTTGGTTTTAATTAAATTTTGATAGCCTAATATTGTTCTTTCACCTAGGTTTGGCGGCCACGTCCGCTATATTTATTAATTTATATCATTTTATTTTATTTACTGAAGCGTTTTATTGACTGTTCGTTTTGCCGTCTTTTCTCTTTCCTGTATCGTGATTATATTCGTTTGCCATTTTTAAAAACTGGGGCAAAAATGAATAAACTAAAACTAAACTAAACTAAATTAGGGAACAGGATTGTCAAAAATATTATTTCTGTGGATGGGAAACTAAAGGAGCATTATCACGTGGGTTATTGTCAGATTAACTTGTGTCATAGGGTGCTATTACAGTATTGCAGGGTGCAGGTAACATGCTGTACATTAACTCCCTCAAGAACATAAACAGACTAGCCTTATTCAACAGCGTACAGCCAAATATCTCTTATCCTGAACACCTTTACCATACAGTTTTAATCACACAGGTTTTCGGCTTACAGCTGAAAGTCAGCCTTGCTAGGATAGGACAGGATAGGATATTTATGTTTATTTCCGTTAATGGGAAAACCAAGGAGGATAACACACGGCAATCATTGTCAGATCACCTCGCGCCCACCGTCGGGTTACCGGAGCTATTGCAGTGTGTTTTATATGACAGACACATTTTTTTTAATTTAAGAAAACCCATTAATCCACCGGCTTCAGGCAATGTCGGTAAAGTGCCTCGCCCAAGGACACAACCGACTAGCTAGTGACAAGTTTCGAACCTGCAACCTTTCGCTAATGCCGAATAATGTCCATTAGAGTGAAACAACCCACCTCAGGTATTCATCTGTCCATCTCATGTAAGCTGGAAACCTTGAGGCTGCCCCCTTGAACACCACCGGCACGCCCCTGGCTGCATAGCGGGTGTAGAATTCTTCGGGTGATGGGATGTGCATGCGTGTCTCGACTCGAATGGGGTGAACGTGCCAGCCGATGGGTTGCAAGTGTCCGGGTGGGTCATTGTAACTCGTGTATTCCCGTGTGGCTGTAAATAAAAAGTGAGATTAAGCACCGTCGGCAACCAACGTTAGTTAGTTTTCGTTTTTTGTCGTTTTTTTCTGGTACTAACACATTAAACCAACATCAACAAGTGAGCGGTTGCTGGCACAATTCTACAATACCATTTTAATAATTATCACCCTGTGCAGCAGGAGGCCGTGTTTTTAAAACTACTCTGTAGTGGCTTATGATAATATTACGCTCCATTTTCGCACTGTGACCATGTGATGCTAATAAAATCAGTTGAATCAATATACAGACGTTGACGGTCAAAAGGAAAATCAGCTTACAGACATCAAATAGTTAAATACATCACTGCATGCTACAGCCTATATCACTATAAATGAAAATTCTGCTTATTGGATTAACTTTATTTTATATTATTTAAGCAATGTAACTAAGCCACACTTATTCATTGTTGTTTATCAATTGATAACAGCTGGCCAGCTGCAAAAGTACAATAATAATTAAATCACTAATTTGGCAACCAAGCAAAGGCATTTTCCCATATGCCATAATCTATAATACCAGACTAAACTTCCTTCCAGGTTTTATCAGGTTTAATACTTAGAGATTAAAATGTGCAGTGTTTTAAAGCCCACAGTTTTTTTTAATAATGGAGATAATTCAGATAAAACATGGCTATCCTGTTTATACCTATCTAATCAAGAGAGTGAAATGTCCATTTTAAAATTTTTTTCAATTATATGGATAAAACATTGCTATAATATCTATAAGTGAAGTTAAGTTTAAGTATAAGTTTAATTTAAGTTTAAGTTTAGTTTTTTTCTTCTATGAACATATATCATCATAATTAATGAAACCACATAAATAAGAAGTCAATACACAACTTACCATCATATCCATATGTAGAGCATATGAGAACCAACTGTACTAACAATCCTATAGCTTTCATAACTTTGGAAATGTAGTAATAGAAACCAGTGTATTGTGTCGTGTAAGCTAAAATCCTAATGCCAAGTTTGTACCGATATCTAAGCTATAACCCTGATTCTGTGTGTATCTTGCAGGTTATAACTACTTAGCTTGAGACAGCGCTCTGCAAACAGCAATAAATCCAACTAAACGTCTGTGTGTGTGACACAAGGAAGCTCTCCAGATGGAATTGTTTAACCAGGAAATTAAAGTACTTCCTAATCCCTCGTCATAAAAAACACTGCAGCGATTCTCCTATAGTCACGTACGCTTCTCACCCAGGTGTTTTTAAACAACTAATATTTTTAGGAATTTTTTCAGCACAATATTTGTTTATTCAACATTCTGTATGTATATTAACCATAAGTAAATTATACTTGATTGTTATTTAGAAATTCTTAGGAAATTATCTAAATTGTACTGACATAAAATTTGTTTACTCAAAAATTATGTATATTAAACTATGATTAAATAATACAAATATTAAATATATTTTGTTATTTAGAACTTCCTAAGACACTAGGCCTATTTCATATTTAAAGCATTTCATTAAATTTTACTAACTCAATTTGTTCACTCAAAAATGATATGTATATTAAACTATAATTAAATGACACAAATACTTGTCACCCATTTTGCTTCATTAAGGCTTTGTCAGATACTTCATGAATGTTGCTTTGATTTAATAAATGTAAAATTTAAACCCAAATTTATGAATGTATGTCATAAACAACATACTGCAACGGATAATGTAAGAGGTGTTTTCAAACACATGATAATCAGTTGGTTAAAACATAATTATTCCATTCTGGATAAGTAGATTTTGCTAATATCACGGTACAAACAAGAGGAATGTTGTCGGGTAAAGTTTGATCTCCCCATTTTATGTTCTTATGACCTTCTACCTTATCCCACAAGACTAGAACAATCAAAATAAAAAATTAAATTAAAGTGTCGTAATCCTCATTTGTTAAGGTTTAATTGACTGTTTATCTAAAACAAAAGGAAACGCAATATAATAACAATAGAACAGTCAACTCCCACTAAACCGTAAAGAAATTGTACCACAAATAAAAAGCAGAGATCAAACACGCAGAAGCAGCGGATAAATAATTATTACTAGCACGAGGGTGCGCAGGGTGTTTAACTGAAATTACGACATTAAGAAAGTCCTTTAACCACAGCAAGCTGATTCATAATTTTGTTTAGGATCATGTTGAATTGTTTGAATAACAATTTCAGTTTTAATTCATACAAGCAATAAAAGCAATAATATTTATTCTGGTTAAAGTATTTTAGAGTACTTAGTGTACTCACCTGAAAACAGGAATTTCTCTTGGTTCCAAGAACTGACTCAAGGTCTTTAAGCAAATATTTCCATGTGTACTGTCTGGTATATGTGCAAACATAAGGATAAGTGCCATGTCCTTAGCTAAATAAATATAAAACTTTACAGATTACAGGTATTCAGATTTTTTACAAAATTCTTTAATTTTTTTTCAACCGGTTAAAAAAATATCACAAAATAACCACTGTTGAATTTTGGCGTGAAGAAAAATAGTCTGAGCTTAAAACATGAAGCTGGAAGACAGCGGCTAATACAAAAATGGTAATGTACATCCCTATTTAGAATATTAAAACTAATAAAACACAAAAAAACAAAAATGCAAAGTAACAGTGGAGATTATATATATACATAACTTTAGCAAAAAGTAATAATATTGAACAAACACATTTCATTTTTCCAACAAAACACTGCAAAGAGGAATTTAAATTCACCAAAGTTTAATGTGTAATAAATTGATTACTGGGAATTTTCCATTAGCTCTAGTGCATACCGTACTATTATGTCTTAGTAATTTATGGGTGAAGTATGTTTGTAGCCCCTCGTAATGGGGTTTAACTTTTTATTTTCGTCTTTCGTTTTTCCGTGTTTTATATTTTTAGGTAAAAGAACTTTGGTCTTTAATTCACTATTATTGCAAATTGATCCTAATGTTGGAAATCGTAATTAATTTTTAAAATATAAACCTTGCCAAATACAATGCAACATAATTACAATGCAAGCTTAAAAACGGCAAGATGTTGCATAGAGATATACACTGTTTGCTTTGTTCTTAGGTTATTTAAAAAGATAAATTTAATTTTGTTATAATTTATATTGTGTTGTGTGATCTTAATAATCTCTTATAACCAAAGAAACCATGAAATGATTGCCCAGACCAATTTCGTCAAATTATAGTAGATTAGTTTATTTTTTCCACTTCACTATAGTACACAACAATTATTTCAAGTTAAGGAGGCAGGATAAAACGGTAAAACTACAGCAGTAGTTAAATCTCGTTCTCGCCGTTGGATTACCACAACTATAGCAATGTAAACACTCATTTTACACGAGCTTGGCATAAACGGCAATTAAATACCTTTATCTATTTGTTGACCATCAGTAATAGAAAATGTACCGCATTCAACAACACATGATTAAAGTGTAAAACACTTTAACCCAAGTCGCTAAAAAATGTCCCATGTTTAAATATTTGGTTTACTTAATTTCCGAAAATCTACCACATGTAATTAATAAGTTTAAATATAATAACCGTTTTTTGTAATTATTTAAATTAAATTAATATTTAATACCTTTTAATCCAAACCTTCAAGAATGGTGTTAAACCTAAAGTGTTAGAGTTGAATTCTGTATTAGGGATTTCCCCACGACTGAATAAATGGTTGCATAGTATACTAACAGATAGTAGGCCAACTGATGACGATTGTTTGTTTATTCTTTTATGACGTAAAAAGTTGTCACGGTTGAACAGGTAGGACTTACTGGTTCAATCTAAAGTGACTGGGTTGGTAATATCAATGTAAAAACGTTTGTTTCGTTGGTTTAATGTTTAAATTCTTTCGTTTTGGTAGACGAGGGACTTAGAATTATTTAAAAGAGTAAAATACTTAATTATTTAAACGGAATTTGTCTTTTAACGGTAACAACTCTAAGGATTGGCCGGTACGAAAAGTTATTTTTAGCAACAAGTTTCGCGTATAATCTGTTATGTAGAAAGACAGGTTAAATAGAAGTAAAAATATGTCTGCAACTCATTGTGCTGTGCCTGGTTATAGTTGGTGGTTAACAGGAGTCCATGTTTTGCTGATCTCCTGCTGAAAAAGAGCATTTTACTATCCTAACAATTTTTTTACTTGGTGTGCGTGACGAAAGTAATAAAAGTGGGGACTTTATTAAACAGATGGTGCACAAAAAATGTAAGTTAAATAATAAACCTGTATTTTAAACACTGTAAAAGGCTAACTGGGCTGCCCCTTTTAACTACAGTATTGATGTTGGTTGATAGACAACCACATGCTATATTGCTATAGTCTAGTTTATTGACCGGTATGTAGTCCCTGTACATGTATTACTATATGGAATACAATTACCCATACAGGTAGTACAAATATTGTGTATATTCCAGAAGTTAGTGACTAGTGGTATAGCTTCAAGTCAATGAAGGTGTAAATGTTTTATATACAAATTATATAATAGTTTGACTTTGACATAGTAAACTGGGCTGCGTATACAGTTACTGACCTCTGAAGCTTTGGAATATGGGTGTATGCATAGTTTTACCGAGTATCTCCTAGAAGCATTTTTTGGAAATTTGTAAGTTTCTGGCATTGTGTAATTATTTTTGTGATAAATGTATTGTGTATTCACCATACCCTATCACTAACTTGTAAGGTATATAGACCTAAATACATGAAAATATATTGTTATCTGTTTTAGTGTCAACTTGGACATTGATCGACAATTCCAGATGTTGCACAAGTGGCTTTTGGAGTTCAACACATAACCCAGAGAGAGCAGGTTGAGGTTTCCAATTAACCATATAAAAAAAGATAATAAATGTTCTAATACAGGGGCCTATTATTGTAATTTATATTTTGTTTTAACCCAGTCAAAACATGCATGAACTTCTCTATAAAGGTAACTAGGGTATAATTTAAAAAATACATTTGTTTTTTTAAACAAGAATGTTTTTGCATTGCCCAGACCACCTGCTAAAGTAATGCTGGTGACTTTTAAGAGACCTACTCTGTCAATATCAGCTTGTTTTTTGTCAAATGCCATTATCACTATGGTCAAAACAATACTTTAACATGGCTTAATTTAAATGTTAGACTCAATTACTGCCAAAATTTCATAATTGCAGATATCATTATATGAACTGGTGACAATTCATCAAGTTTGAGTCGTCCTCTCCAGCAAGATGTAACGTAGAAGGTTAACTAAATATTATTACCACTTCACTTTCTGACATGCATATATTGTGTTATATATATTTTGAAGATAAAAGGTAATAACATGCTATATCACATTATTAAAGGCACTAAATGAGATACAACGGAACAAAAGCAATATATGTACGATATGGTATTAAAAAAATCTTGGTTCAACTTTCTTTTGAGAATCTTCATTTTAGTGTTTCCCTTCTTCGCGCTTTCCCTCCTTTTAGTTTTCCCCTTTTTAATTGTGTAGCCTCCCAGATATACTCGATTATATCATTCTCACTTTCACCAACACTTTCTTGCTCTTTTGCATCAATAAAAGCATGTGTTGACCTGGTAATAAACTTAATATTGTCCAATAGGTGTTTTGCTGTATCACAATTTGTTATATTTGGAAGAATTGTGCGGAATTAATGCAGATTTTTGGATATTCTTGTAACAGGACACCAGACTTCCTGGTTTTAGCAAACAACTATATCTATTTGAAAACAGTTTCATGGCCTTTAGATGTTAAAACTTTCCACTTATTAACTAGCTCAGTTGCGTTGCGTTTAAAAATGTCGTATTACTAGACCCATTGGTTGGATATTCTTTCTCTGTTTCATTAAAATCCCCCAAAAGAAGTTGTTGAATGACGTCTTTTAGTAAAAACTTGACTACTTTTAGCAGACATTAAGCTACGTATTTTTTGGTTATTATTTAAGTTCTTGCACGCTAAAAAATCGTTAAACACTTGGTCACATTAATTACCGTAAAATTGTAATACAATAGACGTGGCCGCAAATCCCAGAAACTATAAAAAATAACGTTATTTAGGACTATACTTTAGTTAAATAAGTACAATAGTTCCTTATGTATTAAGTTAAAATGATACAGCAACGATTACGATAGGTATACACAACATTCTTTACATATAATCAACAGCATAAACATATAAGGTTTATAGCAATGTTTACAATTGAGTCCTACTCAGCGAAGCGTGACCAAAACAATGGCGACCGTCAGTTGGCCTACTATCTGTTTAGTATACTATGATGGTTGTCAGCAAGCATGGCAAATAATTAAACTCGAGTCGCCGAAGTAGGACTTAATTTGGTTCAAGTGCAGAAGCCTGTCGAACCTTTGCATTTCCGATCGGTTAATTAACCATACCGTTTTATTTCGAACCGTTCAGCCGAAGCGTTGTATATTCGTACTAGTCGTTAGCTAGTTGATTGTGTCCTTTGATAAGTCGGTTGTGTGGTAACGGAGTTTGTCTTAACCAAGCAGATTAATGGGTTCTATCTATTTTATCCTGCCGTTTTTATCAGCTGTAACGTGTGCTTATTTTTATATGACATTAAGTATGTTTTGGGTTTAGATGATTTTTAGATGATGACATTAAGTGTGTTTTGGGTTTAGATGATTTTTAGATGATGACATTAAGTGTGTTTTGGGTAGGCTACCTGGTTTACATGATTGATGATTTTCCCCTTTAAAACCCACAAACATTTTATCTTGGCCATTCGAATGGTATATCTGGTTAGTTTAGATCACCAACCGTTAGCTAAAATATAGTGGAAAGCAGGTAAGTTAGTACGATATGCCTACGGATTGTCATTAAATGGGCGACGCCCGAAGTTATTAAATTTCTAATCAGTTGGACAGAAATAGTAGAAATGTGTGACACGTATGACTTGCACTGCAAAACGCTTTTTTTCATTCACAGGAATAGGATAGGATATTTATGTTTATCCCCGTAAATTGGAAAACCAAGGGGGTTAACACACGGGCGATAATCGGATCACCTCGCGGGTTACCGGAGCTATTTCATTGTGTTGTATATGATAGACACGTTCCATTTATCCGCTGGGTTCAGGCAATGTCCGTAAAGTGCCTTGCCCAAGGACACGACCTACTATCTAGCGACCAGTTCCGCACCTGTGACCTTTCGATTAAAAGGCGACGCACTTAACCACTAGGCTAACGGGCCGGACGAATGAACATAATCACCCCACTCCTGTGAACGTCCGGTTTGCTACCGACTTGTTTTTATCGTACTCTACCATCTTTCGACCGACGTTCCGACGAGCTAATATGCGAGCTAACCGACTGGACAGATACTACGGAAGAACTTATTGAATTATTGCGAAAATGTGATATATTCAGCGATCGAATCATATTTTAAGCTGATCTGCAGGTAAACAATATACAAGGCTTTGCGTACATTCTTTGTATTGTGATAATATGGGTTGATCAGTTAAGCGATATAAGACAGTCGGGTGGTGATCTTTTTACAAATGCATCATTTCAGCGACAAGAAAGTCTACTGTGGAAAACCCAGTAATGGAATGAACGGTGAACCTTGCAGACACACGCGGTTGGTGCTACGACTGTTGTACAGATCAGCAATGGTGGATGGTTCTTTGAAGCAGCCGCGAGCAGAAACTGGTGCAAAATGACGTAACAGAGAGACAGAGAGTGTAACGTCACTTTGAAGAGCAGGGAGATAGGTTTGGTAGAGTGACGCCACTTGGGCATTGGTCAAAGCTTCTTTCCAAACTATAATCGCTGAGAAGGAACCGTTGAAGTAGCCTGTGGGATAGTTGGAAAATCGTTAGTTCAATGTTACAAAAAAAAACAACGGTAAAACTGCGGCTGGATAGTATATATTATTTATGCTTGTTTGTTTCCTAGATTGGGAAAGGGCTATTGCAAAACCTTGCAAAACCCAACAAATATCCACTAGACAAAAATACGGTCGTGTGACCAAACGGTTAACACGAGCACACTTGCATAGTATCCATACAAATTCTAAACATAAACTTTGTTGGTGTCGAAGCCATTAGTGTTTAAAACCAAGCCGGTTAACGCCACCGATACATACACCGAATTGCACACAAAAACTGACTTAGTGACAAACCCATCATAATAAACTTAGCTGAATAAAAAAATCAGCAAACTGCTTAAGCATCCAATCAACCACACAGACAGGGTCAGGCAAAACAAGGAAACTCCATTTTACCTCGTCTCCAAGTATTTCCTCTGATGTTCCTTCCAAGGTAAAACTGTGGGGGCGAAGGTTGAGTGTTCGATCCTCCTCCCCTGTAGGTTACACTTCGACCAAGGCTGTCGCCGTTGATGTACACCTTCACAGAACCGCCGCCAGGAGGCGCTACGAGGACAACATGGTTCCACGCGTTGGGCACGAAAGCACTGATGAGGATATGAGATAGGTTAAGGTATTCATGTTTATTTACGTGAATGGGTAAACCAAGGGGGTTAAAACAAGGCCAATCGTCAGATTACCTCGCGCCCACTGACAGGTTACAGGAGCGAATGCAGTGTGTTGTGTATGATTCAGACTTTAATCTGTTAGAACCCATTAATTCCCTAAGTTCAGGCAATGTTCGTTAAGTGCCTTGCCCAGGGACACAGTTTTATAAGGTAAAATTTATATTTTAAATAGAAAGGAAATTCATAAGTTAAAATGATTTATATAAAGAGCTCTTTTGACCAAATCGTCGGCTAGGTTTTAAGTCGATTGAAAAATAGACCGTTGAACCAGCCTATCATGGGTTCAAATCTTGGCTCCGAAACAAAAATGAAAAGTATAGAACAAATAACTGCGTATATATATATATATATATATAGGGTAAAGTGAAAAAAATACACAGGGACTGCGCGGTGATGAAAACTGCTGTATACCTGAAATTAATTCCTCTCGTTTCTCTCATGTACCCCTCGGCTCTCACTCTAAAGCGGAGTTGCTGTTTCCTGCAAGAAAAGAAAAGATTGAGATACTCCATTCTCTTTATGAGATTGAGAAAACGTAAAGTCGTTAAAACTTTTCTGGTTGTAAATGGTCAGGTTATCTCTTGCCCACGTGCGGAGCTATTGTAGTTTGTTAAATAGGATGGAGATACGGTCGTGTGGCCGAATGGTTAACGCGACCGATACATATACCGACTCTTATAAAAATACTTTCCTAGTAACAAGCCTATCATGAGTTTGAAACTTGGATAGGTAAAAAAAATCTTAATCAATATATGTGTGTCAAATCCGGCCCACGGGTCTTTTATTCTGGCCCGACGGATGTTATTGTTGAAAGACTAAAGAGCAAATATTACAGCGAAATTATGATACCACAGCTAAATTTGTGCGTCGCATGACGCAACAGTGCTTTCTACTTTTAACTAGTAATGTACCGCATTACTTAGTTTAATGATTTTTTCATCAACAGTGGCAAACTATAGTGGCGGATTAGGTCCCGTCAGTCTAAGAATAAAATAATTTTGCCCCTGATTACGAAAATGTGCCCACCCCTGATATAGTCCTACACAGATGCATATTTTTCTACGTATGTGGTAGAAATCGAACTGAGTGCCATCTGATCATAGTTATGCAACTTATCAGACTGTCCGGCCGGTTAGTCTGGCGGTTAAGTGCGTCGCCTTTCAATCGAAAGGTCGCGGGTGCGAACTGGTCGCTAGACGGTTGTGTCCTTGGGCAAGGCACTTTGCGGACATTGCCTGAACCCAGCGGATTAATGGGTTGTACCAAATTAAGGGAACGTGTCTATTATACACAGCACACTGCAATAGCTGCGATAACCCCGACGGTGGGCGCAAGGTGATCTGATTGCCCGTGTGTTAACCCCCTTGGTTTTCCCATCCACGAGGATAAACATGAATATCCTATCACACTTACCACCACACTTTCTCCAGATGTATGACGGGATATTGGTTTTCGGTCCCGTAAGCAATGATGGTAGCTGGTCGGCCGCTGTGGCCAGAGCCTGGCTTTACCAGTATGGAGATGGTAAAGCCACTATTGCTTATCAAGTTGTTGAAGAAGCATTCTAAATATTCTTTCCCGCTGATTTTAACGCCTGAGATTAAACACGAATTAACAATAAGAAAAACAGGTGATTAACATGAGCACACTACAATCGCACATTATGGTATAATGGTAGGTAACCTTACAAGGTGGTCTGAATTGCCTTGTTATTACTATACGAGCATTACACGACTTAACGACACACGAAAATAACAAACTAATTCGACATATCCTATCGTTTTATCTGTCCTATATTTTTGTTTCGCTTATTCAGTACAGTATGTCTAATACAGATTTTTTGTGGTTGATCAATTAGATAAAAAATCAGGGACAACAACAAAACTGATGTAAAAACACGCCAAAACGGTATAAAATTGGTAAAACAAGACTAGACGGCTAATAAACACAATAAAAAGTTGACCCGGTTACACCTCGTGGAAATATTTGATAAATTCAATGTTCACCTGGAATATCTTGCTGAAGTTGTGTGAAGGTGCGGGGAGCTCTACACATGCGAGGTTGGTATCTATAATTACTCATTTGCGGAGGCATCGTGTACCACAGGCCATCCATTTCGACTAAAAGTAAAATAAATTGAGTTCTGGTTGTTAAAGCGCACACAACCCCCTGTTTAATATGGAAATCGGTGTACTAGATTTGGGTGAAATGGTACGGTGGAGTTATACATACAACACACTGCAATAACTCTACCAACCCGAGGGTGGGCGCGAGTTGATCCAACGATTCCTTGTAAGTTAGCGCCCCTAACATTTCCTCGGGGATATATATTTATGAATATCCTATACTATTCCATTGAACACATTGTTATAGTGTTTAAAACATTGGGTCCTTAACCACCTCAACCCAATTGGACACAGCCGACTAGCTAGCGACAAGTACCGTACCAACAATCTTTCGACTATTAATAAGATAGGCTCCGAAAAAAGCCTTCAAACCAGTAGGATGGAAAATAGTTCTCATTTTTAACCCTGCAGTGTTTGAAAACATAAACGGTTTTGCGGGAAAAGGGCAGCACGACAAATTCACGTACAGCAGCAAGTCCGACAATAGAACAAAGAAATGGTAAAATAAGACAAACTTGTACGGTCGTCTGGCCGAATGGTTAACGCGACCGATAAATATACCGACTTACTTCCAAAAAAGATCTTAGCAACGACCCCATTTGGGCTCGAAACTAAGGCCGTTTAAAAAAAATAAGACAAACTTACAATCGCAAGGAATAGACGAGACACACGGTCTTGTCTGTTCGCCTCCTGGCCCGCAAAGATGCGCGGCAACCACGCCTTGTGTTGGGGTGGTGCATGGTCGACGTCTGGTCTCCTGGGATTGATCGCAGATACCACAACCACTCCACGCGCCCCATTCTCCGAAACTTGGTGCTAAATCGCAAACGTCAAGATAAGGGGGAGACTAAGCAACGGTCGTGTGGTCGAATGGTTTGCGCGACCAAACCGGAATTGTTTACATAAAACAGTTTTGAGGACGTGTGGATCGAAACTTGACCCCGTAAAATATTATTAATGTTTTTATTTCCACAAATGGTCCTGCGCAGCTTGCTTCTTGGGTTGGATCATTCAACATGCCTTCTCGCTGGCGGACATGTTTTACTCTCATCGCACGACAGTACATGAGATATAAGAAACTGTCCGCAGGCACAGAAGCGTGTTGTTGGATCCGGCATTACTCTATAAAGGTATTTTCTCCCCCCTTGTATTAAATGGGGCTATTACATGTATAATTGTTAGATTACCTCAAAATCACAAACCAGAGATTGTATCTAAAGTAGACGGTTGTATATTTTCGAAACATTTCTTTTGTTTAACTGGTTTCAAGCTACGTCTATTGTACACAGTGTCCGATTATTGCACAGCCGAGCAGTAAACGGTCGGTTTTAAAACCCTTATATTCCGGTAAATATCGGTCCAAACAATTGCAATGTCCGCACTGCAGTACCAACAAAAAACACCATAAACACCACTGGTTATCGTGGTACTTCAATCCACGTTCGGCAATTTAACCTCGGTAGATCCAGCGGTAATGGGTTCAAAACCAGGCGGAAACGCACCAAGCAAATTCCGAAAAATCACCGAAAAACATGCATAGATCACACTGATGGAAACAAGCTGTAACTGCGATATGTTTTAGTGACACCATAATGTACAATGCGAGCGAGGTAACTTATTACAGAAGGGACGTGTTTATTGAAGAAAGTGGGGGGAATTGATATTTCGCTTCTCGGAAAATCCTATTCATTTTTAAACTTTTTAATTTTGAAACTTATAAAAACAATTTTTTTTCTACTGTTTTAGTTCAACCATTCTTCCATTGGGTACTTATAAGCTTTTCATATTGAATATAAAAGTTTTTACCAACCGAAACACAGCACCCCACCCCTCCAATGCCAAAAAAGGCAAAGAGTGAAATATACAAATTGTAAAAAAAGCTGAAAACGTGCAACAATACTCCAAGTCACAAAAATCGGCATGAGGTTGCAATAATACTGATGGTTGATTTACAGAATAAAATAAAGTGCGAAAAAACGGTGCGAATGTTCTGATGTAGGTGTGTAACATTCGCCCGTGCAATGACGGGAGTTGTTAATTGCAGAGACGCATGCATTATGAGACGCCTGGTTAAGTGCACGCGTTGCGAGAAAATGCGCCGATTTTCTCACAGGTAAATCCCCACCGCAACAAGCATGCATGCCAGCAGTGTATGAGCGGCCAGTGGCAGTGGTCTTGCGGCTGGGCCACCCGGGCCAACGGGCGTACCTGGACAACCCGCGCAGTCCGGGCACACCGGACAAACGTCGATGTCAACACTGGAGCAGGAGTCGCACGCCACGGGTTCATCGGTTACCCTGTACATGCGCTCCACTTTCTTATCTGAAATTCGTTCGATTTGATCAGTTGAGAAAAAACTAACTTTTAAGGATTGGTACAAATTTAAGGATTGGTACAAAAAGCTCCAAAGCAGAATAGTTTTTTTCTGCTTTTTAACAGTTAATCATTTACAGTGGATACTGTCAGTCAAAAGGTTGTTGTCCTTGTATAAGGTACTGAAGAAATTGTATTATTATTCGTCTAGTGGTTAAGTGCGTTGCCTTTCAGTCTATGGTTGCAGGTTCGAAACTGGTCGCTAGCTAGTCTGTTGTGTCCTTGGGCAAGGCACTTAACGGACATTGCCTGAACCCAGCGGATTAATTGGTTTTACCAAATTAAAAATGGAGTATATATATATATAAAATAAAAAAGTATATATATAAAAAACAATTGTCAGGTGTTACAATAGTCTTACCTGGGAGGTAGTAATCCGAAGCAACCACTTTTCTTGCTTTGGCACCTCCCACATTTCCAATACTCAGCAACTCAATATTAGCGCAAACGGTGCTTCCAGGCGATAACTGTGATATGGATGGAAGGAGGGTTAAGTAGGATATTCATGTTTATCCCCGTGAATGGGAAAACCAAGGGGTTAACACACGGGCAATCGTCAGATCACCTCGTGCCCACCGTCGGGTTGCCGGAGCTATTGCAGTGTGTTGTATATGATAGACATGTTCCTTCAATTTGGTAGAACCCATTAATCCGATAGGTTCAGGCAATGTCCGTAAAGTGCCTTGCCCAAAGACACAACCGACTAGCTAGCGACCAGTTTCGAACCTGCAACCCTTCGGCTAAAAAGCGACGCACCTAACCACTAGACTAATCTGTCGGACGACATGGATCTCAATTTTCTTTAATTTAACTCACAAGTTTATTTGAGGCTGTCCAAAAACGTTCAGCACACCTGAGCTAAACAACTCGGCTGCGAGCATGCGGAAACACCCACCTCATCGTAATAAACGTTGACCCCGTTTGCGTCGAGCTCCACCAACTTGGCTGTGGGGTTGCGTGGTATCTCCTTGTCCATGTCCACAGTGTACCCGCTCGGTAGATTCACTTCAAGCAGGAACATCCCTGTTGTGTTCTGGTTCCCACGGTTCAAACTGTGTGAAAATAAAAAGAAATGTTTAAATTTTTTTTGCTGGTTGTTGGTGATGTAATGGGGTGAATATTTCGAAACCTCAAAAATATCTTTATGCCATCTTGAAAGTTCATAAGTGATAGAAATATTTAAATACCCAAACCAACTCACCTACAGCACCAGTTGACATTAGCCTTGTTTGCCACTGATTTCCTCACGGTGTTGGTGCATTGGAACGGTTCAGTCTCGTAGGGCTGGTTGGGGATGTTGTAACAGACGGACAATTGAGCCACTGCCACCCCAACTCCTTCTGCTGTCACCATCACGTTGCCGTTCACTGCTGGTACCTGGGGTTAGGGAGTAATTTTTACCAACTATTTTTGTACTAATACGATAATTGATACATTGGTAGGGTAAGGGGTGATTTTTATCCAAAATTTTTACTAATACACTAATACCTATATTACTGTTTTTTTTGGATTGATACACTAATACCTATTTTCCTGGGGTTAGGGGGTAATTTTTTACCAACTATTTTTATACTAATACGTTAATGGCTATATTGTTGGGGTTAGGGGGCGGTTTTTACCCAAAATTTTGTACTGATACACTAATACCTATTTACCTGCGGTTAGGGGTAATTTTTTACCGACTATTTTTAAATTATACGTTAATGGCTATATTACTGGGGTTAGGGGGGATTTTTTACACAAAATTTTGTTCTGATAACCTAATACTTATTTTCCTTGGGTTAGGGTGTAATTTTTTTCGACTATTTTTGTACTAATATGTAAATGGCTATATTAATGGGGTTAGGGGGTGGTTTTTACCCAAAATTTTGTACTGATACACTAATACCTATTTTCCTGGGGTTAGAGGGTAATTTTTTACCGACTATTTTTGTACTAATACTTTTATGGCTATATTACTAGGGTAAGGGGTGATTTTTACCCAACATTTTGTACATTAATGTCTGTAAAAATGGATACTTAAATCTCTCGTAAACTGACAGTGAACATGAGGTAAGCTGAAGATTGCCCTTGCGTTTTCTTATCCATGGGGATAGGATATCATCAGATTACCCCGCGTCCAATGTTGGTTGGGTTACCGGAGCTATTGCAGTGTGTTGAGCTATTGCAGTGTGTTGTGTATGATTCATACGTTCCTTTAATTTAGTAGAACCCATTGGGTTAAGGCAATGTATGTTAAGTGACTTGCCCAATGGCACAACCAACTAGCTAGCGACCAGTTTCGTACCTGCAACCTTTTGGCTGAAAGACAACGCACTAAACCACACTAGACTAATCTGTCGGACAAAACATGAATTTCCTATCCAATCTTGCATATAAAAACCAACACCAACTTACATTGACCGAATTAAACACCACCGAGTTTTCTTCGGTGATGTCATAACTATGTGAGAATGAGGCAGCAGAATGACTTGCACTTATGCTGATGGCCTGTTGCTGTCCAGCCATCAATGCAGCCACCTTAGATAGAGCTTGGATCGCAATTACGGTGTCCTGGAGATGTGAACAGTTGTAAGGTTATGTGGCCTATTGGTTAGATCTACCGATATATACCTGGTCATATATACAAAAAACGTCACCACTATACACCAAAAAAAAACTTAAATCGATTAAAAAATTAACAGTTTTTTACTAGGCCGGGCTAAAGTTTCGAACCTATAAGACTGCTTTTATATGAAAATCAGTAGAATTAGTTAAATTAATCATTCGGCCTCCAAACTGTGCAATATTTTTAAGTGATTTTTTTAATATTTGCACCCATGATGTACTTGTTACTAAGAGCATTTTCATATAGAATTCAGTACTTTAATCATCCAAGTTAATTATTCGGCTGGTAAAATCAATAAACAAATTGCCAGATATACACAATATCATTCTAATTTGGCAGGAGTACACAAAATCACTTGCCAAACGACCGCCACATACCCAAACTATAGAAATACATACTTGTGTGCCAGAGTAGCCTCCTAGACTGTTCCTCTTTGATGCAAGCCACTTCATTACCGGCACGGCAGCGTTAATATCGTTTCTGCGCACGTATGTGAGCAGTGCGTACGCCGTCATCTCGATATCGTTGGTGGGTGGACTGTAGTACGGTGGGCGCCAGTTAACGGACAACTGGGCAGCAGAAGCGTCTTCTTTGTGCCAGTATTTAAAGGCTCCTAGGTAACAGAATGATGGTGTAATGTTTAAAATAAAAATATAACCCAAAAGGAAAATTTACGATTTCGTGGAGTGGTCTCATACGAACAAGAACATTTTTATGACTTATCAACCCCACATTTACATTCAAACCCAAATTCAACCCCAAATTCAACCACAAATTTAACCCCAAACCTCAAATGCAACCCCAAACCCCA
>CH003253.1:536627-587620 GCA_000149265.1 Ciona savignyi
AGTGTGTACAATTTAAAGTAGACCCACCCATAAACAAAGTATGTAAAATACAAAGTAGACCCACCATAAACAAAGTGTGTACAATTTAAAGTAGACCCACCATAAACAAAGTATGTAAAATACAAAGTAGACCCACCATAAACAAAGTAGGTACAATACAAAGTAGACCCACCATAAACAAAGTAGGTACAATACAAAGTAGACCCACCATAAACATAGAGCTTCACTTTCTCCGATCCGGGGACAATACCAGATGGAATCGTGATGTTTAGATTCTCAACATCGGGTGGCGCACTTGCATCAGATCGTTGCATTAACACGGAGCCAGAATAGCATTGCTCGATTCCCTCAGGCTGTCGGATATTCAGCAAATTAGACATGCAGTAATATAATCTTACTGTTATACAGGTATACAATACAAGCTTGTTTTATAGATATGCAATAAAAGCTTGTTACATATCTTCACAATACAAGCTTGCTATATAGCTATGCAATACAAGCTTGTTATATAGCTATACAATACAAGATTGTTATATAGCTATGCAATACAAGCTTGTTATACAGATATGCAATACAAGCTTGTTATATAGTTATACAATACAAGCTTGTTATATAGCTATGCAATACAAGCTTGCTATATAGCTACACAATACATGCTTGTTATATAGCTATACAATACAAGCTTGTTATATAGATATGCAATACATGCTTGCTATATAGCTATACAATACAAGCATGTTATATAGCTTTAAAATACAAGCTTGTTATATAGCTATACGATACAAGCTTGTAATATTGCTATACAATGATAACTGTGGTAGGTTTGCAATGTTTATTATTAATTAAGAATTTAAAAGTATTGAAATTCCGAAAATATTACAAATCAAATCATAGAAATGGTTATTTTTACTCTGGGCGTTTGATGAACTAGTATTAGCATATCCTCATTATAGAAATGCTACAAAACCAATATTTATTTTATCATAAAAATTATTTAAAAACTACGTCTTTTGAATAATTAACAGACATTGCCAGGAGACAAAATACTCTGCCATAAAGTAATTTTTTACAGATACCAAAAGGCTCGTTCATGGCTGTTATCCTGACCCTCTTGTTGCGATAATTTATACTATACACAACATAGAAACATTGATAAAGAAATCATACAAGCGCCATAGAAAGCACATAAATACCTGTACATAGACTTTTCTAGTTAGAGTGTCAGACGCCAATTCCGATATCGCGGTCATTGTGATTGGTATCTCTCCTAGTGTTCCCATTCTGAGTGGGAATTTCACGGAAACTGAACCCGACGAAGGGATTGTTATCATGCGTGAAAATCCAACGGCATCAACTGTTATTTCCAGGTCGTAGAAGGACGAAGTCAGTTGATTCGCTCAGTGTCAGTTGAGCCTGAGAATAGTTGGAAAAAATGATTATCACCATTGGGTAACGCAAGCTTAAAGCAGAAGGGTTATTGGATTAAACCAGTCGTCAGTTGTTTGGTTGTGTAACTTAGCAAACATTGCTTGAAGATTAAATTTCAACAATTGCAATTTCCAAAATGTTTAAGAGTTTCAGTGTCTCAATAGGTTGAACAGCAGCATATCTTAAGTAAAACAAGGACAATGTGTCAATCATATACAATATACCTTAATAACTTTATTACTTAATTACGCCTGTTATGTTTTTTTACACAGGAAAAAACATGAATATTTTTCACAGGAAAAACATGAATATTTTTCACAGGAAAAACATGAATATCCTTTCCCATTCTTCCTTTAAACAGTAATTAAACACACACTGTATTAATTGTGCTCAGTAATTGGATACCAATTGTATTTTCTTGTTCTTTTGGCAAATTTTTTCACTAAAAAATTTGGGTAGGATTTAAATAAATATTCTAACAATTTTGCTTATACGAGTGGACATTGGGTATGAGTAACTGTGAATAAATTTTTCAAAATATTAGATTTTTTAATGATGTCAGATTACAGTCCATAGATACGCTTACGTACATATTAAGGGACGGAATTTATCATGAGAATAATATAAATAAATTGATAAAGTCACAAGGATCACCTGTACTTCTGTGTTGAGATAGTTAAACACAATGGCTTGCACGATAATCAATTCCCCACGAATCACTTTAAGGGGAAGGTTCAGGTTGACGAAGAAGTTTCGGAAAACTGTAATCTGGAATTGTATTTGCAGGGTGATTTAAAGCAATTAGGTTGTTTTTTGACATGGTTGGTCTGGAGTATTGGTACAGTGTGGCAGATGAAAGGTTGCGGGTTGCATTTCCACCATGGCCAATAGTGAGAGTATTTTTTTACATGGTTTACATGGGAATTTTAGAAGGTCTGCATTATACATGGAAGGTCTGCATTATACAGAGAACATACTTTTAACAGGTCTACCACACAGGCCGGAAAATACTCTGGACAGGACTACAACACTCATAACATACTTTGGACAGGTCCACTATACTCATAACCTACTTTAGAAATGAATACAGCACATATAACATACTTTGGACAGGACTACAGCACTCCTAACATACTTTAGACAGGTCCACTATACTCATACCATAATTTGGATAAGTCCACTATACTTATACCAAACTTTTGACAGGTCCACTACACTTATAACATACTTTAGACAGGACTACAACACTCATAACATACTTTAGACAGGACTACAACACTCATAACATACTTTGGACAGGTCCACTATACTTATAACATACTTTAGACAGGACTACAACACTCATAAAAATCTTTGGACAGGACTACAACATTCATAACATACTTTAGATAGGACTACAACATTTATAACATACTTTAGACAGGACTACAACACTCATAAAAATCTTTGGACAGGACTACAACACTCATAACATACTTTGGACAGGTCCAATACACCCATAATATAGTCTCAACAGGTCTACTTAACGCAGAACATACCTTATGTTGCTCACTGACGCCCAACCCATGCTCATCAGACAAGGAGAAGGCACTTAGCACCCACGAGGTAATAGTATCGGGAGCTGTAGTGTTGAATGTGGCTGACCCATCGGTTCTATACATGGGTTGTCGGGTTAGAATTGTATCGAAAATTGATTTTGAAAAAGTAGAGTAAAAAATAAAGTAAAAACAAAAAGTAAAAAAAATTGGAAAAATGTTGTTTAAAACTTTAAGGAATAAAATTGGATTGTTTTACAGCGTTTTTGAATAAATAACATGCACAATTTTTGTAAAAAGCTATTTTAACTTTTTGTAGTCACATTATAACAAAATATAAATTACGTTTAAAGAGTTTTACAAAAAAAGGGTAAAAGAGTAAGATATATAAAATAATATGCATAAAAGCAGAAAAGTCTAAGCAAAAACCAAGAATTGAACATTTTATGTAAACATGTTTCCCAATTAAATGACCAATTAGTCACATGATTACAGATTTCTTCATTAAAAAGGACAATTCTTGGTAATTGACTTAAACTCAGCATCTAAAACTTAAATGGAGGATTCCTCTCATGAAAGTTTCAGGGTTAATAACACCTATCTACAGCACAAGCATGCACATGCAGTAGAAGTTCGGTGGTGCTACGTTGGTGACGATTACGTTATGTTTATCCAGTTTGCACTTGGACCAAAACGATGGCCGAAAAGGGTTGTTTTTAAATTCACGGGAAAAGTAAAATAAGCATGGACCAAACATGTTTTTTGGGGGAATTTTAAGTAAAAAGTAAAAGAAAGCTTTTAGCTTAAGGGGGAAAATAGAAGAAAAAAAAAACGATAGATCAAAAATTGTTGTTTTTGAATGTAAGGAAAAAATAGAGAAATGATAGATTAAAATAAATTTAGCTTTAACGGAAAACAAAGAAAAGATGGCTGAAAGATGATTCTTCAGGAGTTTAATTGAAAAGTGAAGAAAGGATAACTATTTTAAGCTTCGAGGAAATAAATAAGCAAAGTTGACAGATTAGTTTTTTTAGAGTTGTCAGTTGTTCTTAAAGATGACGTTTTTTAAAAATGATGACTCATAGGCCTATAAGCAATACTGACAGATTAGATATTTTGGAGTTGTCGGTTGATCTAAAAAATAATGTTGGTCTTAAAGATAATGACAGAAAGGAATCGATTTGGACTTTGTGCAAACTGGGAGGAATGAGGGGTAATATGGATCCTACAATCTAGTCTGATGACCAATATACCCGGTAACAGAATCGCCCCATAGCCAAGTTTCGGGAAAAAATAAACGAGTTTTGGGCCGCGCGCTCGCACCCCTGCCCCCAAGGGAGGACTTGAATAGTACAGGGGCTGCCATCAACCTTATCCGCCCCCAACGCGGTCGTTCTATGGGTGAGGTTGGTTAGAATGTTGGACGATAATTGGTGTGTGAAAGATGTGCATGTTGAAACAGGCTGATTCGAACAAGCATTTCATCAAAATAATGAGTTTTCTAATATACTGTTTAAAAAACGGCAAATTGAGGGTAGACATGAAATGCAGATTTTCTCCAACTCTAAAGAGAAAAACGAAGGTTAAATATGCAATGCTAATCACAGCCTTGCCTAATTGGTGGAGGTTACAATTCTTAGAGAGCGCTGCATATTATTCCCCTTTTTTAGCGTTTTAGTATTCACCAATTCACCAGGATAATCCAAATTATGCAAATCATACACATGCAAAAGTTTACCAAGTCAAAAACTTAGTACCAGTATCGTGGTCAGCACGACATATATTTATAACAACTAGCATGGAAAAGAATAAAATCGTTTTAAGTGAAAGGTTTTACATGCAGCAGCGCTTCGGAAAAAAATGCTCCTTAAAAAGTACCCGGTCATTAAATCAGTCCACAACCAGGTCTCAGGGAAATAGGAACGAGGGTTGGGCGAGGTGGGGGTAGATACCGCTGTGGTTTCTTTGAAGCGGATATTACTTTCAGCAGCCACCGCAAAGACATCATCGACATAATAGGGGAAGTAATCGGTGCCTTTAAAACAACGCAAAAAATCGAAATTTAGGAATAAAATGCGATGTTGCCCTAGACAGTTAACTTTAAAGTGCGTTGTTGTCTACACAGTTGAGGATTTAGAAGAAATATTTTAAAGGTTAACTGTTCAGCGGAAAACCTATTCACAGTTGGTAAAACTGTACGAATGAGTTGAAAATGGTGATGACACCATATATACGCAACTTTTGATGCAATGAACTTTATTACATCATAAAAGTGGATGTATTGTTAATTATTACTACATTCGCAGCGCCGGCATTTTAATGCCACATACGAGTTTTAAATCAAACAACATAAGCAACCAATGGTTTACAACCACTCTAAAAATCAACAAATAAACGAATATAACTTAAACAGAACTCGAAGATTTCAAATACGCAGCACTTGAGTTTCGTGATACTACAACACGATCTATTTTATAAACAACCAAATGTTCAACAAAATCATGGGATTTAAAAACGGTTAAGTTAACAACAGCCCAACATCCTTAACAAGCAGAACATAGACCAAATGAGAATGTTTAAACATTTCCAAATCAAGGAAAATTTCAATCATTTGATATAAGCTGCAAAATTTTCTTTATCGCCGTTTTAAATTGCAAATAAGAATTTATCAAGTGCACAAAAGCAAGTGACAAAATCGCAATCTAAAAGCTTTGTGCCCAGCAAATTTAATTATGAAACCTTACTCTGTGATTTAATTATATAAAAAGGCCTATTGCCAAATGCATTTACACCAATTTCATTTCAAATTGGAAAAA
Source organism: Ciona savignyi (assembly GCA_000149265.1). Classification (NCBI taxonomy): domain Eukaryota; kingdom Metazoa; phylum Chordata; class Ascidiacea; order Phlebobranchia; family Cionidae; genus Ciona; species Ciona savignyi. The sequence goes on from CH003253.1 coordinate 542,407, forward strand.
TATTAAGGGGCTTTAGGTTTTATACACAACAACTTTATTAGATATTTCCCATTTTAGATATTTGGACCCCCTTTTATTCTAATTATACAGAGACTGTATATGGTACATCATGGGAAAATGTGGCATGCATTTTATGACGAGAATATGACTGTTATGACATCACGATTGCATAACAGCTGAATTCTAGCAGGCAGGCTGCAAGTTATATTTATGTAAGCAATACACAGCAAGGTTATATCACATATAACTTTACTGCAGGTTCATATGAATGACATATTCTCATAAACATGAACATATTGGCCATGCCACTTAACAGGGACTTTAATGAAGCCAAAATTACCCCGACAATTTATCGAGCCACAGCCAAGTTTCAGGAAAATAACTGCGCGCTTTGGGTGGTGGCGAGGGGGGTTGTATGACAAACGATTGGGGTTGTATTTTCTGGCGCAAACGCAGCAATCTCCCCATCAAACATTCTACGTCTAAACATTATCTCTCCTCGGAAGGCGTCTGAGATAAATATGAGTTTCGAACTCAGGAGTTCTGTCACCCACGCAAACCCTTTCCGTTTTGCCGATTTTTACTAATGTGCATGCAAGTATGAAGGAATCATGGGCACAATGGTAAAGTGGCAGCAACATTAGACAGGGTGCAATAGAACGACCGACATTGTAAGGTAACCTTAAAATCGTATCTGAGTAACTATCTTTAAGAAAAAGCGCACATAGCCCAGCGATTATAAACGTAATATCGACCGATTTACGTCAAACGTAGCTGCCAACGTAACACCACCATTAAGGGATTTGAAACCAACCCCCGATATTTTATCCTGCCACAGCCAAGTTTCAGGGAAATAACTGCGTGGTGTGGGTTCAGGCGGTAAGGAGGCTGCCACCTCACTGGAGAGTTCAACCGACATTTCGTCTACATCCTCAAAAGCCACACCAATAAAACCGTGATAATAATAATCTGGAGCGAAAAACTATATTAATATTTCTGGACAAACTGTGGGCTGAGTGTGTTGTGTTATAGGGTGATTTTGCTTGCTGAGTAGGAAGTAATTTTTCATGGGTAGGGGTCATATAAAGGTAACATGGTCGGAGCCTGTATACAGGTACAATAAATGGCGCTTATATAGAAGTACCATTGTCGGAGCTCATACTCAAGTACAATGGCTGGGTCCATATGTACCATGATCAGAGCTGATATACAGGTACCATGTTTGTGCACCTTTAACATTAGTACAGCACACCCTCTGCAGCGCATGCAATCAATGGCGTCCCACAAACCCTGTAATCTGATGGTCCCATAACCAGGTTTCAGGGAACAGACTGCGAGGCTTAACCGTGGTAGGAGTTACAGTGGGAGACGGTGGCAGACTGAGACGCGGGTCGGGTACGCTACGAGAAAGTGATTGAAATCCAAATTGCACATCCATATCGACGGGACGGACAAGAGCAAGAATCTCACTAGCCCAGGCTGGGAAAGAATCTAAACATTGTAATGAAAAATCTAAACATTGTAATGAAAAATCTAAACATTGTAATGAGAAATCTAAACATTGTAATGAGAAATCTAAACATTGTAATAAAAAATCTAAACATTGTAATAAAAATCTAAACATTGTAATAAAAAATCTAAACATTGTGATGAAAAAATCTTAATATTGTAATGAATATTGGAATTTATTATATTTAAATAAGAGACTAAAGATACCCATTAAGGTAGAAAATATATAGTATCTTGTTTTTAAAAAGTTTACTGTGGTGATTATGTGTTTGGACACTGAATTTACAGTTTTGAATTAGAATATTGTAGCAGAACTTAAAAATTCGAAGGCATAGACATATAACAGTTGTTAGAGTCCTTTTTGACAAGACATGTATCACTGAAAGAGTTAAAAAACATCTTAACACTTTTTGGTGAAGATTAACGCATGAAATCTACACAAAAAACAAAACTTAAACATAGTAACAAGATGAAACCCCCATATCAACAACAAGCAGTTCGACCACAAAAAATGCAGAATCAAAAACATTTCAATAAAATTAAGTTCAATATTTATGTTAACACAGAATTTACAAATGTTTTATTGAACAAATATCCAAGAATTCTTGGGTCACATTATTTCCAAAGTAAAATAGAAAATTGATAAGAAGTTTTTTTTAAACCATAAAGTATTTTATCTCAATTATTGTGACTAAAGACAAACTTTTATAAGACCTAACCACTTTTTTTTTTACTTTCTCCAATATAACAACCAAATTTCTGACAGTTTTAATTAAAATCAATGGAAAAATTTCACCAAATAAACCTATGGCCATGGTACCAGTTTGTCTTGTGTTTATCTATTTAAAGTACATCTTAGAAACGAAACCATGTCAGTATACATTACATTGTTGGGTAAACTGGGGATTAATGGGGACCAAGTATCCCTAAAATCCACTTTTACACATGTGAAAAGAAAAAACATAAAATCCACTCATACACTTTTACACAACCATGGATAAGATGAGATAGATTTAAATTTGCCGGTTTCGCAATTATATAGATAAACCACGATCACTATAAAAGTAACATGACTGGGATGGGTTATAAATTATAAAGCTGAAAGTCTGTCATTTTTAACTGATGTAGAAACAAGCACTTTAGATCAAGGGTGTGATAATTAAGTGGAAGATATTACAGGGACCCATAGAACAACCCGCACTGCGACCGAATCTTTAAATATTTGCAATAAAACTTAAACTGACTTTATATTTAAATTAAAGCGCACGCAGCCCAGCGATTATAAACGTAATATCGACCGATTTACGTCAAACGTATCTGTCAACGTAACACCACCATTTAGGGATTTGAAACCAACCCCGATATTTTATCCTGCCACAGCCAAGTTTCAGGGAAATAACTGCGTGGTGTGGGAGAGGGGGGTCCGGAGACCGCCACCTCACTGGAAAGTTCAACTGCCCCATCGACCGCCATATTAAACATTATCTCATATTCCGGATAAATATCTGAATGAACATCGGTTATTTTTGTACTTTAGAACAAACTGTGTCTGTTCAGTGTGATTTTTTTAATATGTGTAATTGTAAGTGTAATGTTTGGAGCTTATATACAGGCACCATAGTTAGCATTGTATACAGGTTTTAGGATTAAGCTTGTATACAGGTACCATAGTTAGCATTGTATACAGGTTTTATGGTGGAGCTTATATACAGGTACCATAGTTAGCATTGTATACAGGTTTTAGGATTGAGCTTATATACAGGTACCATAGTTAGCATTGTATACAGGTTTAGGTTGGAGCTTATATACAAGTTTCATAGAGTGCAATATCCCCTAACACAAGTGACTATCTAAGGTTAAGTACAGGACACCCAGAAAATCCACCGCATGCAATCAATGGTTTCCCACAAACCCTGTAATCTGATGGTCCCATAACCAGGTTTCAGGGAACAGACTGCGCGGCTTAACCGTGGTAGGAGTCGCAGTGTCTACTGCCCCTCCTAATGCAACAATACCACGTTCGGCAAAACCACCGCCAGGGCGCAAAAACGCAATAGGTCCACCACCCCAAGTGTCTAAAATTTTCGAGGTTGTAAAAAAAATTAGATTACAAAACAACAACAATATGGCTAATTCTATGATGTAGTGGATATCTCTGAAAGTGCCAGCTGAACTCTATTCATTGAAATAGTTACACATTTCCCTTTTTCTTACCCATGAAGCCATTCATTCTTTCAGATGTTTTAGCATTATATACTTAAGCTTTTTATCGTTATCCTTGTGATTAAAAAAATTATCTTTATCAGATCGAATCACTCACACTCACATACTGGGACCAGGAATGTACGCCAATATTACATTACATTAGTAGTGATGGGTCCATGGTAGCACCGGGACCAGGAATGTAGGCCATGATACATTACATTAGTAGGGGTGGGTCCACGGTAGCACTGGGACCAGAAATGTAGGCCATAATACATTACATTAGTATAGGTGGGTCCATGGTAGCACTGGGACCAGAAATGTAGGCACTTCTTACTTAGAAGTGCAAAGACATCGCTTAAATCTACCAGAATCATTAATAGCTGGCTTACAAGTCTACTTAACCAAGATTAATAAAATATTAATATCAGCATTGGCAACTATTTGCAGAACAGAACCATCAGGTTAATTGGGCGAACGTTCATAATAAACATTTATCATCTGAACATCTAAAGTTGTGAAGCAAAACCAGTCAAAGTTTGAGTTGTTTTGGTAAAAGCGCTCACAGTTAGCCTTAAGGCACTGATCTATAGGCAAATTAGAGAGGGATAGAATAAGCCTTAAAATGTTGTCTGATAACGTTGGCTAACCGCAGTTAATGTATGTATCAATCTCTCGCTACAAGAGACATAACTAGCTTGTAAAACCTCTGCCGCATAAACAACAACTCCCTTGCGACATATAGATAAAGATACTGTGATCAAATTAAACTAAAATTCAACCAACCTGGTTCACTCTGATATACAAGGGCATCAGTAAGCACCAAGACTCCAGCTTTCTGCAATGGTTATGAGTTTAACTTAAGAATGCTAGCGATGATCATTATACTAAATTAAGAATCCATAAATATGCATAATTGAATTGGCTTGCGTTTTCCTTCCATTCTATGTAATGTGTTAAGAATGCTAGTGTAATGATTTTCTACTCATAAATATGCATAATTGGATGGGCTTGTGTTTTCTTTCCATTCTATATAATGTGTTAAGAATGCTAGCAATGATTTTTATACTCATAAATATGCATAATTGAATTGGCTTGCGTTTTCCTTCCATTCTATGTAATGTGTTAAGAATGCTAGTGTAATGATTTTCTACTCATAAATATGCATAATTGGATGGGCTTGTGTTTTCTTTCCATTCTATATAATGTGTTAAGAATGCTAGCAATGATTTTTATACTAATAAATATGCATATAGGAATGGGCTTGCGTTTTCTTTCCATTCTATATAATGTGTTAAGAATGCTAGCAATGATTTTTATACTCATAAATATGGATAATTGAATTGGCTTGCGTTTTCCTACCATTCTATGTAATGTGTTAAGAATGCTAGCAATGCTTTTTATACTCATAAATATGGATAATTGAATGGGCTTGTGTTTTCCTACCATTCTATGTAATGTGTTATAGGATTTCAACAAGAAAAATTACAGCCTTATGTTTGCTATGAACCACATATTTAAACAAATGTTTCGAATGAATTAAATTAAATTTCAATCTTGCTAATTATAAGCTAAACATATGGATAGCAGATGGTGCTAAGATCAGTTTTGTATTTTCATCCTCATTGGAATATAGATTCCAATTCAGTAAGGATCGATGACTTTTAATACTTTATTTTCTCATTTATTTTAATTTAATCTATTGAATTTTAATCTTGCAATGTGTAATCTTACATCCCTAACTTTTCCAATCTTGCTCCCTTAACTCATTTTTCAATCTTGCATCCTTAACTTTTTTAATCTTGCCCCCCCCTAACTTTTTCAACCCTGTACCCCTAACCAACCTTGCGCCTACCCTAGAGTTCAAACATCAGCCTCACCTTGAATACATCACTGGCATCCTTAGCACCAGAGGGGATTGGATACCACCACCACCATCTCCATATGTCGTTGATATCTTGGCTCACAGAGTACTTATTCAAGTCCGTCACTATCTGTGGGGATTGATATTGTTTGAATATATTGCACACAATAAAACTAATTAAGTGAAAAACAATCTAAACCGACAACACAGAGTAAAATTTGATAAATAATGTAATTAATTTGTTTGTAAGTTATTTTTTTAATCCACAAGGTTAACAACCTTAAAGCAAGAAAAAAACGTGAACAAATCTGGTATTTATAACTGACATAGATAAAAAAGATAAATGTAAAGTTCATAAAGTGAAATTTTGTTTAAAATTTTTGCTTTTTAAATTTGTTTTTAAGCAAATTTTATTCAAATTTTTTTTAAATTATGGGATTTTGCATAAGTGATAACATATTTGTTTGGATAGAGTTGACACTTAAGCTCTTTAAGTATCTAGTAAGTCTATTAATGCCTGAAACAGCCAACTTTAATCCTGTGTATGGATAAGCAATGTTGTTTTTATCTAATGTTAAATATTGAAAATTTGCAAAACAGCAAAAAATCTTGGCCAAGTATTGTTATGATGTTTTTGAACCATTTTCTTTGCCATTTAATTGCTTTAAATACAGACTAGAGCGAAAAACTGAATTAAACACAGTCAAAACAAACTATATGGTAGTTTTAAATGTCACATTTGAATATGAATCATACTGAATATTAAAGCTAATAAGACTAAACCAAATTCAGCTTGCGGCTAAAAAATACCAAATTCAGCTAAAATGATTCAATAATACTAAATATGATGGATTGCAAATTTAATGGACTGACACGGAAAATTAGTCATATGGTAATGATGATTTGCTGACAATTAATATCACGATTTTATATTAAAGCTGTCATGGAGAGGAAATTAATGTGCATCCTATTAAAACAGTGAAAAAAACAAATCATCCTTAACAATCAAATTTCAAGTGAGAGGCTTCTGATCTTTACATTTAGAAACTTTATTAGTGCACAGATAATCAATTGTTGTGTAATAATGTTATTTTATGTGATTTTATTTGCAAATGGCTGGTTTTAATTGGTGTATGTTAATTAAATGTGTAATTTTCCGTTATTTTTAATAGGATTAAGTAGAATTTTGATTTACAATATTAGCATGAATTAAATATAGGCAATGCTGGAAAAATACAGTACTGCAGTGCAATAATGCTATGCATATACTTACAATCAAATGCAGACACATATAATTTAAAAAATTTAAACTTAAAATAAAGATATATTTAAATTACATGTTACTAAAAATGAAAAATAAGGACAAAATTTTGTGGCTAAGGAAGACATTTTTCCAACACTAGCCCTAAAATAGATTTCTGAACAAAGCAAATTAGATTTCTGATCAAAACGAAAAGATTTCTGAACAAAACAAATAGATTTCTGAACAAAACAAATATATTTATGAACAAAACAAATAGATTGATGAACAAAACGAAGATTTCTAAACAAAACAAAATAGATTTCTGAACAGAACGAAAAGATTCCTGAACAAAATAAATGGATTTCTAAACAAAACAAAAATAGATTACAGATATACATTTGAATAAAACAAATAGGTTTCAGATCTCACCCTTTCTTGGGTGACGTCGTTGCCAGATTTGAGCAGCAAGACGCTCTGGTCGATGGCACGAGCCCCAACGTAAGCCCCGGGAGACGAGGTTTGCACGTGGATGCTCACGTCGTCCCCTGCGTCCACACTAGTGCTCGAACTACTGATCGATACCTGGGGTAATAGGGGGTTGGATTATACTATGCATCACCTGGGGTAATAGGGGGTTGGATTATACTATGCATCACCTGGGGTAATAGGGGGTTAGTAATACTTTGGGTCATGTTTTTTAGCTAAGTCCAGGTGTAATATTGGGATAATGGGTGGTTTGATTATACTTTGGTTAATAATGATATTTTAGCTTACTACAGGTGTAATATATGGTTTTTATGATACCTAGGGTAATAGGGGGTTGGATAATACTTTGGGTAATGTTTTTAACTAAGTCCGGGTTTTATATTGTAATGGGTGGTTTGATAATAATACTCTGGGTAATAAGGATGTTTTTTGCTAATCTGGGTGTAATATATGGTTTTTGATACCTGGAGTAAAGGGGAGTTTAATATAACTTAATTTTTTTAAATATATTTATACAATTTTATAATTCTTTAATTATACAATTTTTTTTATAATTTTTTAATTATACAGAGCGATACAATTTTTTAATATAAGTTTAATATAATTTTTAACCTACTCTAGGGTAATAGTCTGATAACTAAATGTATCAATAAAGTTACAGCATTAATACTAAAAATTGTTTCACTATTTTAAGCAAAGGAAAACAATCAAATAACTAAAAAAAATGGAGTGCATTGTAGTGTATATAGTTGTATTTATGACGTCATTACTCGATTGACTAATTTTAGTTTAATCACGTGACTTTGTTTTTGTTCTCTATGACCTTGGGCTCAACGTGGCTTGCCCGTATATCCGATTAAAGTTCAGTGCTAAATTTTTATCCACTCAATAAACTGATGAAGATATAACAATTTCAACGAGGATGGGATTCTAACCCACAGTCCCACGCGTGCTAAGAGTGGTATCAATAAGGTTAAAGCATTGATACAAAAGGAAAACAATCAAATAACTAATAGTATACATAGAGTCCATTCATGTATACTATTAGTGACCACACTAAATTAGTGACAAGGAGTGACCACACTGATCAAGGGGTATCAATAATGTATCAATAATAACTAGGGGTATCAATAAGGTTACAGCATTGATTTAAATTGTTTCACTCTTTCAAGCAAAAGAAAACGATCAAATAACTAAGAGTATACATGGAGTTCATTATAATACTTTTACCTGATTCTCAAGTTGTGCTGTGACGGTAAGCTTCAAGAAATCGGCGACTATTTCTCCGTCATCTCGTACATAGGAAGCCAGCACTTGCACGCCTGGAATCATGTCATATTCTACTGGGAACTCATACAAGTGGCTGTTCGTCGGCTGTCCGTTTGTCGTCATGAACTTTTGCGACGATAATATCTCGCCTCTCGATATCGTCTGTAGAAGTGTTGGCTCAATTAACAGGGAATTAAAACAGCTGAACGCTTGCCGCGAAAAGTCAACAATGTGGCGAAAACCAAAGATATAATGAAAAAGCTGAATCAGTTGTTAATAATATCAAAAGCATGGTGAAAAGAACAAGAAATGATCACACTAATAATTTGTTTGCTTTGCTGGATATGAGAAACACACCCAGACAAGGAACATATTCCAGTCCTGCGGAGATTATATTTGAAAGATCAACACGGTGTAAGGTTGTTCACAACACTGGCGTTCATCTACACCCATTAATCGTTTATAAAATTTGGCTGGATTGTCGCTTGGCAATTATGGCTAAGCATAGGGATAAAATAGACTAAGCAGCAGACAAAAAGCCCATATATAAGTTGTATTTTCAAGGTTTAATTTAATTTTTTTCAGTGAACACAAATTTCACTATTTCATTTTAGTTTTTAGATTTTTAAATCTAAAAATTGTAAAAATAAAAGTGTTCATATCTTTAATAAACGAAGAATTACGACTGTAAACACAATATTCAGACATTATAAAATGTTATAAAGTATCCTGTACCTTTAGGACAAAAATTAAATAAAAGAAAAAAAGGAATCTTCAAAAAAAATAAAAAAATAGAATAAATAAACATATTATTTAGGAAAAAAAATGTACTCTCAGAAAAAAAAGGAAAAAATAAACAACACATCTAACGTACCATTATTCGGAATGAAGACACTGGCTCTGTGGTACGGATGGTGACTTGCGCTGTATTTCCTGGGACCACACTGCTTTCATCTGTTGTTATCTGCAGGTAGGAGTTGGAGGGAGATAGCGCTCTAGTGGCTTCCCATTGTTGGTTGTAGCGTTGCTGCATCGTTGCGTTCGTGTATGGCTGCAAGGAAATTAAACTCTGTCATTCCAGTGTTTTAGTTTTTGAAATTAAAGTTTGAATTTTTTTGAGGATTGAATGTAATTTTATGATACACAAAAAAATATGAAAAATTGCATTGTTTAGTGCAGTTGTCCCATATGTAAGTTCCATGTAAAAGCACTGTTTGTTCCTGCTTACTTTAAACAATGCACACTGTTGGTTTATTTAATTCTTTACTTCAAAAGACCGTTTTAAATAAATTTTAATTCCTATAATTAAATTAAGTGCTAAAATGAGCAGTAAAAATAGAGTTTTGTTTTAATTGTATGCTGTGTTATGTGCTGTAAGTGCAAAAATATTATTAAACTTGAAAAGGATTCTTACTGGGTTATAAAAAAATACAGGTAGGTATAGAATCAAATATTGTGCTTATTTTGTTATTCTTTATAGGAAATTCACATTTTTTCCTCGTGAAAATATATGTCTGGTTTCCCAACTCGCCAATTCCATTTCCATCATCCGTGTATCTAATGAAGTCATAACAAGCATAACAGGAGCGCCTACCCTGAAGTTGATAGATGTGAAGGTATCCGTTGGCGCGTCCGTTGTCATGGTAATAACCCCGGATGGAGGTATGGTGAAGAGGCGGGTCTCCTCCCAACGATAGGAGTAGTAGGGGGCTACGGTGGTATTGCTACCTGGGGCTGGCTCTCCACGGGGGTACCTGGGAAACAGGGAATTTAATTTCTCTATTTGTCCAATTCATTTGCTTGTTGGGTTAATGCGTTTCATTCAAAAGGGTTGCAGATTCGAAACTGGTTATCAGCTAGCATAGGCGCCAAGTTTCTAAAATGCGTAACGGTGCGAAAATTTTAAAGGTGCATTTGTTGATAACTGAAATATCTTCAAAATAACTGTCTTCCAAGCTGACTTAAAGTTGGTATTGCAAAGCGAACTAAGCGCGGTTATATAAGAGGTAACAGATTTTTGAAAACTTCAACGTTGATAAATAAGCGACTTGTAAAAGACACCTGCGCACCCGCTAACTTGGCGCGTAGTCATTTGGCTAGTCATTTGGGTCCTTGGTCATTTGGGCTAACTTGTCAGCTAGTCATTTGGGTCCTTGGCAACGCACTTATAGCACATTGCCTGAACTCAATAAAATGATGGGTTCTTCCAAATTAAAGAAAATCTCAAATATACACAATAAACTGCAATAGCTTTAGTAAACCGACAGTGGGCACAAAGGTAATATGATAAATGTGTGATAAAGACCCTTATGTCACTGGAAAAGACATGAACATCACATTTAGAATACCAGAAAAGCCGCATCAACACACCTGTACTCCATATCAATCAGCAGATCATTAGCAAGTCTGTCTGCTTCGGTCAGTGGCTTGCCATCAAATTCAGTTACTTTGATCTGCGAAAAAGAGTTTATAATACAGCGGCAAATGTAGGTTTGATCTTACTAGTTTCATTGACAACACATTATCAGTTACTTTGATCTATGGAAAAGTTTGTAATACAGTGACAAAATAGATTTGATTTTACTAGTTTCATTGACAACACATTATCAGTTACTTTGATCTATGGAAAAGTTTGTAATACAGTGACAAAATAGATTTGATTTTACTAGTTTCATTGACAACACATTATCAGTTACTTTGATCTATGGAAAAGTTTATATTACAGCGGCAAATGTAGGTTTGATCTTACTAGTTTCATTGACAACACATTATCAGTTACTTTGATCTATTGAAAAGTTTGTAATACAGCAGCAAAATAGCTTTGATCTTACTTTGAAATTACACATTGGTTTTGGGGTGAAAAATTGTGGACTTATAGAATAGAGGTGAGTTATAAGGTCAAACTCTTAGGGTTAGTATAACTAGAGGTAACGATTTGGTTGGTTTGGTTGGGGGTTATGGGGATAGCTTAATGCAGCTATGATGTTCATAATAGATTATTTGTGGGTTTCTATACGGTTTTAGTTACAAGAATCATGATGAGTTTATGTAGGGGTCGTCTTGGGTGGGTTAAGCAAAAAGGTAAAACTTTTAAGCAAAAAGGTAAAACTTTTAAGCAAAAAGGTAAAACTTTGAAGCAAAAAGGTAAAACTTTGGAGCAAAAATAAAACTTTGAAGCAAAAAGGTAAAACTTTGGAGCAAAAAGGTAAAACTTTGAAGCAAAAAGGTGAAACTTTAAGCAAAAAGGTAAAACTTTGAAGCAAAAAGGTAAAACTTTGAAGCAAAAAGGTAAAACTTTGGAGCAAAAAGGTAAAACTTTGAAGCAAAAAGGTAAAACTTTGGAGCAAAAAGGTAAAACTTTGAAGCAAAAAGGTGAAACCTTAAGCAAAAAGGTAAAACTTTGAAGCAAAAAGGTAAAACTTTAAGCAAAAAGGTAAAACTTTGAAGCAAAAAGGTAAAACTTTTAAGCAAATAGGTCAAACTTTTAAGCAAAAAGGTAAAACTTTAAGCAAAAAGGTAAAAGTTTGAAGCAAACCAACTTACATAAGCAGTGTAGGAGAGACCAGGCTTGATAGTACCGGGTTTATAGATGGTCTCCACTTTGATGTTGGTGGACTTAACATCAACACGCTGGGTATCGTTGAACTGTTCCCGAGTTAATTGCTCCGTCACCGAACCAGTGATTGTGATTGAAGATTCTGACTGACCATCCCATCCTAACTCGTTCATCACTTCAGCTTTCGTGATGAAGGCTTCGGCTTCACCGTTAAATTCCTGTAAAATAGAAATAGCATTTCAGATTAAAATGCAAAAAAGAAGCCGTAGTGTGATATAGAAGTTGCATTGTTCTTACAAAGTTTTTGGATGTTTCTACAATAGTCAAATAATAAGTAAAACGATATTTGTACTCAGATGTAGAGACGATATTTCTACTTAGATTTTCCACTCAAATTTGAATTTTATATACAGAATTTAACAAAAAAGGGTCAAAGTTTACAGCCTTAAATGGTTCGAAACTTGGCCCAGTAAAAAAAACTTGGATTTAGTGATGTTACATGTAATCTTTCGTGCAACTTATAAAAGATAAGGTTTCTTATAAAAGATAAGGTTTGAAACTTAGCCCGGTAAAGAAAACTTGGATTCAATGAAGTTACAACCTTTTGCAACTTATAAAAGATAATATTCAAAAACACAACATCTACACACCGAAAATCTAACAATCTTGGGTTTCCGAGGTTGGTAAAATGACCCACGTCCCCAGTAGAAGTTGGAGTACCCTCTACTGATTTCTAGGAATCCAGAGCCTTGGACTCCTTTGCCGAATGTATAGCTGAAATTATAAGTTGCATTAATGATGGAATTTATCAACCTAATGAGACAGGATTCATTTAAATTTGTGAAGGGTTTTTTAGAAGGGGGGCTTAATTGTTGTGTAGGATGGGGATGGTGTTTTTCAAGCATCCGTTACTTGTTAAAAATATACTTCATCATAAGCAACTAAGACGATGGACCAATAAAAATGTCCACACACAGTGTCAAAATGCACCATCTTGAAAACCAATATCAAAATAAAATCAAACACCAAAAAACTAGAAGAAACAGAACTCGAAGTTTAATTCAATTTACACCACAATTATCACAGCAATTTTAACCAACTTACGTCGCTTTAAGTTTGATGGTGAGTCCAGGAGATCCAGGGTAAATATAACTTGGAGCTGTCACCTCTACTTTAAACTTGGGTAACTTGTATTTCTTCACTTCCACAGACAGCTTCTCTTTAAAGCCCTGTTAAGTGGATGGGTTATGTATGAATTACAAACGCACTTATTCGTGTATTTTATTACAGTACAGTATAGTATGCATAGAGAAATTTATGTATAATGTTCCGATTTACACTGAAATTCGGGTTACACTGTGTCTCAAGAACGGATTAACGTCGTAAGTCGAGAACTACAGCTGTATTTTAAGGGCATGTTGTGGGCATTTTCTCAGCTAATATGCAAGTGTGTGAGTATGATTACATAAGTTAGCTACATAGGCTAGATAAAAGCCACATCAACCTTTGTTTCTTAAATATTATTACGGTTACATATATGAAGGCTGAAATGACTCTAGGTTTTGTACAAGTCATATGCAATCAAAACTGTTTCTGTCAAAAACAAGTCAAGTCATTTTAGGGTAAAGTCACTTTAAAGTCAAGTCATTTTATGGTCATTGAAGTCACCGTAGAGTCAAGTCACTTTAGAGTAAAGTCAAGTCTCTTTAGAGTAGGAGTTCTTGGGGCGGCGTGAAAGCTTCTCAAGGGGGGCGCGAGCACGACAGTGACATATTGATAAAAACAGCTCTAAATTACAGTCAAACCTCGTATTTCTCGTTAACACTAATCCAATAGATTAATCTGTGACCTAGTTTTAAAAAACAATTTTGTCTGGGCTATAATCAGTTGCACACTTCACACTAAGCAGGGTAATGGCAAATAAATTATTGTTCTATTTTTCGTAAATTTGATTTTTGAGTAGGTGAGGCTTGAGCATGAATCACAATTCTCAAGGGGGACGCGACTGAAAAAGTTTAAGAACCACTGCTTTAGAGTGTACTCACTTTAAAGTTAAGCCAATTTAAATTTTAGTAATTTTGACGATCTAACTTGAGTTGCAACTTAAGTCATTGCACAACTAAAAATGCAGTTATTGACACTTACCACTGCTTCAAATTCCACCTCCCAGTTTCCAGGCACTGCGTCTTTGGTCAGTGAAAACTGCCCACTCCCCACACCATGACTCAGCACAACATCAGGTTCCAACACCACTATATTGCCACGTGGATCTTTCAATGAGTAAGTCACGTTCCCTCGTAGTGGTCGGAGGTCAGGCTTCAGCACAATGGCGCGGAACTTGACTGGAAATTAATTTTTTTGGGATCATTACAAAAAATAATTGATTTTTTAAAATATAAAGAATTTTAGAAAATACTACTGTAGTGGATAATGTATGAAATATACAACCTTATTTTGTCATATGTTAATTAATATATGCATGTTGCTATCGCTATCATGTCTTTTTGTAAAGTAAATATTTCAGTTATCTAAAGCAGAATTTAAATTTACAGTGGAGTTTCACCAATAAATTAGAAGTAAACATATCAGTTTGCATTCCTGGCACCTTTATTAAATGTTTGATAAATTAAGAGTTAAACATGTTTTAACAATGTTTGGGTAAAACACATTTTACGAATATTAGTAAAGTAAAAACACGCGTAAAACACTGTTTAACAATATTACTTTAGTGTAAAACACTGTTTAATAGTTGAAATGTAAAACACGGTTTACCAATATAAGCGTAAAACACTGTTTAAAAATTTAAGTGTAAAACACTGTTTACCAATATTAGTGTAAAACACTGTTTAATAATTTAAGTGTGAAACACTGTTTACCAATATTAGTGTAAAACACTGTTTAATAATTTAAGTGTAAAACACTGTTTAACAATATTAGTGTAAAACACAGTTTAAAAATATTAGTGTAAAATACTGTTTAAAGATATTAGTGTAAAACAGTGTTAAACAATATTAGTGTAAAACACTGTTTACCAATATTAGTGTAAAACACTGTTTAATAATTTAAGTGTAAAACACTGTTTAAAGACATGAGTGTAAAATACTAGTACTGTTTAAATATATTAGTGTAAAATACCGGTACTGTTTAAATATATTAGTGTAAAACACTGTTCAAAAATATTACCTGTTTGACCAGGTTGGTAGATTGCCTTATCAGTTTGAATAATAATCGAAAGTGACTTGGAAGCATATTCAAAGCCTGTGGTGGAATTTCTGAACACTTCAACACCAGAAACAGCATCCACACCGGTTATGTTTAAGATAAAGGAATGTTCGCCACTATAGTTGATTGGCAACTGGAATATAGTTTATATATTTAATATTGTAGGTACCTATTTATGTACTGGAATTATATTACTTTTGCATTTTGTTTGTAAAATATAGTTTATATATTTAACATTGTAGGTACCTATTTATGTACTGGAATTATATTACTTTTGCATTTCGTTTGTAAAATATAGTTTATATATTTAACATTGTAGGTACCTATTTATGTATTGGAATTATATTACTTTTGCATTTCGTTTGTAAAATATAGTTTATATATTTAACATTGTAGGTACCTATTTATGTATTGGAATTATATTACTTTTGCATTTTGTTTGTAGCATGAATTGAGGAATAGTATGGTTGGCACAATACAACAGTGGTAATTATAAGACAGTTACGTTTTATCAGTCGCCTAATTGTTGCACATATTGTAACAGTACAACTTAAACAATCTTTATAATTACAGCACTATTTGTTAAATACAATTATAACGCAGTAGCATAATAAAGTCACTGTATTTTTATAGCACAATTGTTTTGCGCTAACCATACTTGTCTATTCATGCTTCAAACAAAATGCAAAAGTAATATAATTGCGATATTTATATAAATAATGCTTTAGTAATATGTGGCAACTAAATTTAAATTTCAGCAAAATTTTCATAACAACTGAAAGTCACAATCATTTTTAAAGAGCGACACAAATATATCTATTTACGCCAAGTGCAGAGCGATCAACATGGTATTGAGTTTCCGCCTCAGATACCCTAAATACCTCCCCTGAGACGCTTCACATACCTTGATACATAGGAATCAAGATGTCTTGTAAATAAGGCTATCATGTACAGGATTACTAAAACCACACACAATACCGCCCCACCCTGCCCCTCCCAGCCTTTCCTATGTACTATAGGTTCGCTTTACAGCACACTTTTCTTCGAGGCTAAGTAATTATTTTTTCAATTTTTATTTATTTATTTTAATTTTTTTAATTGGGTTTAGCGGCGATGTCTAATTATACCAAAATTTAATAATTTATTGCTTTTTTAGACACGTTCTATTGACTGTGGCTTTGCCATTTTCTCCTGTTTTCCAAATTTTTATTAACGATCCTGCTTAATATTGTCTCTGGAAAACAAAAAAATAAACTAAAAAACTATATCGCAAACAGATGACACCCAGTGGGTTACAAACTCCATTTTTTATCCAACAGTTATTGCCAATAGAAATACTAATAATAATAATATGGTACATATATTACAATTACAAAATACTAATCCGGTAAAAAAGTATAATATCAACTTACCCCAATCATAGTCACTCTTTTGCTTGACCCTGGGAATATTTTCAATGTAAGTAAGTAAATACATCTCATATTATTGAAAAACAGTTTATGCCAAATAGCATAACATTTATTAAAAAACAGGGTAAGCGAAATAGAATAAAAATTCTTGAAAAACAGTGTATGCAAAATAGAATTAACAGAATAGAATAACATTAACAGAATAGAATAACAAATAAGATGTAAATCTTTGGACTTTTGACTGTAGGAAACATGGAGCGAAATCCAACAAAAAGCCAATCATCATGTCCACCTAGCTCCAAGTTAAGATGTGATAAATACAATTCGAGAAATCAGTTTAAGATGAAAACTTACCACTGTTCACTGTGTCAGTTGATTGGACTTGGAAGGTGTCGTCTGCGGACCTGAACACAGTGGACACTTCCACTGCAGATGGGTAGTCGAGGATGGAAATGGTGAAGGAAATATTGAAACCTGGCCGCACATGCTTTGGAAGGTAGATGCTGTACAGACTGCGGAGATAGTTTGAGGTTTAGTTTTTGATATGAGAAGTATTTTTAGGTTTGGCGGAACATCTTGTCCAGTCTCGAAAGCAGGCACACAAAAGATAACAAAACTTGCTTTGCATTTAATAAAACCTGAGTAAGCTTTTTACATAACATATATTTTGTTGGATTGGCTTACACACAATTTCTAAAAAGTAGGAAATATTTTCGAAAAGCTTTCCTTGTGTACAATAATGTAACTTTCCATTTTACACAGATTTTTTTGTATATATTTTTAAGTTTGGTGTGCATGTATACATCATGATTTTTAGATGCCAAAATTAGTTTACTGCTTCTCAATATTCTTAGGAGTTAAATGGCAACAAATTAAAACCGTAAACTAATGACAGTTCTACACAAGTCTAATAAGCATTGTCAGTTTGGAAAAGATCATGTGTGTGCTAGCATGCAACAGTGAAAAATTCTACATGCATTTTAATTTTTGAAAAGTTTTCTATAAATTATTTTGTTATCCCTTGCATGCGAACGCCATGGTTTTCAAACTAGTGCCCACATAATATACAACATCGCACAGTAGTCATATTTTCAATGATTTTTTTGTGTAAAAATAAGTGTTGTGGGTCTTTCCATTTGTTAAAAATTGAAATATTTCTTTTTCTTTGATGAATTTTTTTATTTAATAAAATCTCACAAAATGTAAAAATAAATTTAAAACTTACTTTTCAGCATTTGCGAACGTTGTCAACGCCGCCAGAAGATAAATTGAACCCAGCATTACCGCCGGACTCCAGCGCTTATTCATTTCTAATACTTTCAGTTCGGAACTATTTTAGACAAAAAAATCGACAAATTTAAGGATTTTCATCGCAAAATTGGTTGGCGTTTTTCGCCATTTTTTCTTGTTGATAAATAAGGGGAAATCCCTATTTTGTTAGTGGACGTGCGATAAAGGAGCGGGGACGATTTTATTTCTAGCCTTATTATTTTATCAGAGAAACTTTTAAATATCAAACAATACTACAGCAAGCTTAATTTTAATTTAAATTAAATTTTAATTGGCGTTTACCGAACTGAATCTAATAGTAATGGATTAAAATACAGTAGAAGATTTTCCGGTGTATTAACGCATTGCAATAACAATAAGCATACGGTGAACATATAGTAATCTGACGATTAACAGTTACAACGTCCCCTGCGTTATTCAATTAACTGCGATAAATATAACTATCCTTCACTAATCGGACGAGCTGCTCGTTCAGCCACACAACCGCTCTAACAAAAAGTTACAATGATTATCCCTCCCACGGCAATTCTACTCGCCAAACTATATCTGAACCAAGTCACGTCCCTATGCACCCAGAGCAGAATGCTGCTGTATCCAGCGGTGCACGCTCATATATAGACGAGCGATAGAGGCGGCGCCGGGTGTAAACAAGCGGTCACGATAACATATTTTCTCCCCACTCTTCAACACTCATCGAAACCTGCGAGCACTTCTAATACGAGAATACAAAGCCATGACGCCTAAGGGAATACAAATCTCTCTTGAGAACGCGGGGAGCTAGAACCAAAGTGCCGAGGAGCTAGAACTGTTTAAACAAATTCCATCCAAAATTTCCAAGCACTCCTTATAATTGATATATAAGCCGTTTGAGTATGTGCGGCAATGATGTGACCGAGATATGCCCTTGTCCACAAGAAGTTTAACCCACATTTTGTTTCCTTGAAAAATATTATTTGTGATTTCTCCAAGGACCAACTGAACAAATAAGTTTAGTTCAATTTATTCATTTTTGCTCTAGTATTAAATAACCGCAAATAAAATAAATTACAACACCGAAATGGGGAAATACGACAAAACGAAAAGCAGTAAAAACACGTCATTAATCAAATTTATATTGTAATTCATTTTGCACACACCATTTGGAAATTGTTATAGGCCTACTTGTTATGCTGCATTGTGCCAGAAAAAAAGCTAAATTCACTGAACAAATTGGTGTGATTATGTCTATTAACTAATAAATAAAGCTTTATTATATTTTACGCGTTTTGCTTTGATTACCCTCAACTATTGATAAAGAGTTTGTAATTAATTATAGAAGTTTTGGGTCGATTGTGTGACCGAATGGTAAATACAATCGACCAAATATGGATGTACACATGTAATCAGGCATAATACTATATATGAAAAATATATGCATAATTATAGTTTAATTAAATACTGGGCTAGTAACGAATTATTGGTCTAGTCTAGTATAAAACCCCAATGCCGCTTGGAAGTGATAAGTTGTATGCTATAAATTTTCCATAGACTGATTCTTCGAATTTAAGTTATGTCCCCAGGCCTGTCTAATGGAATCATTGGCGCTAAACCAAGCCCGTTGAAAAATAAATAAAAAAGACAAAATCGAAAATATAACAAAGAGTGTGGCTACAAATAAATTATAATTAACAACATTTAATGTAACCGAGACATATTAACTGTGCTGTCGTTTTATTGGATAACAATCGTACCATTTCGAAGCTTTATTTCAAACCCACAAATGGTAAAAACAACGACTGTCTTCGGCTTACCACCAGACAGCTTATCCAATTTTGTTAAATCGCTAGAGTCAGTAATTAAAATAGCAAATTGTTACTCTATAAGACCAGCGTGTTTTTCGTTAAATAAATAGATGGACAGCTTTGTTTTGACCTGCAGGCAAGACGTTACAAATCGCAGTGTCAGATTGAAATTATTTTGCAAATAGTTTAATTGTCACAAATAATTTAATTGCCACTTTAAAGCACCACGCCCGCTATATAACAAAGAACTTGGGATAACAAATACATAACAAATTATAACGAGTATCCCCAAATTCCCACGGCTATAAATAGACAAATTTAAGTTGTGGTTCGATTTTAAAGCTATTGCAGAATTGTGCAGCAATCAGATTTAGATACCACTTGGCAGACAACGACCAAGAGAATGCTTTCTCGATATTTTATAATAACTAGCGTCTTCATATGTCTGGTCGTGCTGTTATATTGTATCTAATGTAATAAATACATCATTTGCATTGATTGACTTTGTTATGAAGGAAAATTGGATCAAAATCATGCTGCACTTAGAATTGCCGCACGAACTGTTTGCGAGTTAATTTTACAGCATCCGTTGATTTAAGCAGAAAAATGTTCACAGACAAACTGTATAAAGCAATACATATGATTACGCTACTACATATACTAGATCGCCAATTTAAACGTTGTTTCGCCAGTTTAGCTGTTTACACACAATAACAGGACAAATTTGCTGCGATTCTATTTAAATTCCCGAAAGACCAAGAATACATCAAAAGTCTAACATTTGATACTTATACTGCCTACATATGCATCAAAACAACATAGCTTATCTCTGAAAATTTGACGTTTAAATCACGATAGCTACTTCGCTGTTCGCTTTTATAACTAGTTACTTCTTTTTATAAGGACATTTCGCAAAAGAACAAATTTAACACCTACTTGCCAATGAAATGACGTACTTCTACACCTACAAAAACGTCACAAATGAGCGTCATAAAATTACTTATTTAGATTATTAGCAACCTAATTCAACATGAATCAAGCATATTACCCTAATATATATACCCTTTTTTTATAATATTGTACATTAATAAGGTAACGGTATACCATCACGTTTGTCAAATAACGTTATACTTAAGCTGGAAGTGTACAATCACACTCATTACAATTATTCAATGTCTAAATTTACTGGTATTTTACTGAGTTTCTAAAGTTAATGACAATGACAATGGTTATATCATATTCAATAATTTTTGCAAAAATATAGCAATGAAACAAAACTTTTGGTTGGTTAAAATCTCGTGAGCATTGTTAACTATTTAATGTTAAGCAGTTAAGGTTAACATACTTAGTAATTATAACTGTAATCTGCCATTAATATTTGATGTTCATTTTCTAAATAATATCCCTTTCCGCCGATTTTGTAATTAGCATTCATGATCGCCATTTTATAGGCCTGGCGTTCGTAAAATTTAAAACAATTTATCACAGTCAAAAAGGAACGTAGACCTAGAAATCTTGGGCAGTTGTATATTTGTCTGGTTTTGTATTATGACACAATTGGTATTTCCCGATAGCTGGAACTTGTTAAACAGGTTAGATAGAACACAAAAATTTGCGGTTTATTTCCTTGGAAATATCTTTTTTTTCGTGGATCGTTTTCCTTTTTTCGGTCGTTTTCCGCAATTAAAAAAATGAAAAACTATAGAGTTGGTATATTTATTTTCCGCTGTAAATTTTTGTTTTTCCGGTAATTACAGTCTCCTGAAAAGGTGTGTTGTGGGAAAATCCGGCCGCGTGTTATATCACGTGCACAGTTGACCAAAATACACCCGCCTCACATTAGTCCTATATCGTGGCTGCAATTCGTATTACCGCCTTTGGCAATTCTTGCTCCTTGTGTAATTAAGCCGGATCGTAATTCGATGATTGGCAGTTTGGTTTAACCTTGGTCCAACCGTTAATTGCGAAATGTTTCACAACTTTTTAACACTTCTAGTGTCCGATTGCCTTCTTAATTCGACAATAATATGTATTGGAGAATTATGCATGGATTTTGAAGATAATTTGGGCAAAAATTTAAGGCCAATATACAACTAGTTAGATACCGGGTATCAGAAATGTCACACACATTTTTATATATATTTTTTATAGTTATTAAATAGATCGGATAGTAGGCCTAGTGTGTGTGACGAGGAAGGGCGTGCCACCCTGTAGTCCAGTGGAAGTATATCTGAGAAACAACACGCTACGTAATATCCAATATATATATGAGAACCCGGAAGCCCTTAAGCCGGAAGTTACCGCACTGGAAGTGATGGCAAATTTTATCTTATCGTCTAAACCGCTGTGGTGTTGCGTGGTTGATGCGAATAAAAGTACACATACAATCCAATGGAATAAAGCAACATTCCGATATTTTTAAAATGAAAATGTTATATTAACTTTGATTTTTATCATTCGAACACAATATGTACATGCGGTACAACCCAAAATCGCTGATTTAATAAAATATTGCACAATATTGCAAAATAAAGATATATAGAATAATGCACATTTGGTAAGATGTAGTACGGTAACAAATTATTCTGCATAGTGGGACGAACGCAACCACACTATTTTGTGAAGAAAATTAAAATAAATTAGATAAATGTTTTAAAAACCTTAACCACAAGTTAGTTTATTTGTATATCAAGATTAATGTTAAAAAGTGGCAGTTTTTTAGGGCACACTCTATATGTAGACCTAAATGTTTTCAATATTTCAAATTGGTCAGTAGAGTTTTCATAGCACTTGTATCTTGCAGTACGTATACCGCATTTTCCGGTCTCTCTGTTAGGGCTTTATAAGCATTGCTGATTGATTGCACCGTTCGTAATGCGATGATGATGTTTAAGATTTTCCTTTCAGCTTCGTTCAGTGGTAAAACAGCCTCGTAACCCATTAACCCGTATTTATGAGCCAACCACATATCGCAATTGCATTTGATTGACTTTACCATTAGATATGTAAGCAATATAGCAACCTCAAACACACAATAACTGCAGTGCATATCTCCAAAGTCTATTATCCCTGTAGACATTAATAAAGTTATGCGGCGTGTCTTTTAGTTTAGGATATTAATCTTTATTCCCGAGATAGAAAAATGACAGTTATTAAATCACGAAAATACCCTCGTGCAGGCAGTAGAACACTGTTCCCAGGGGGACTCGGGAAACTCCTATATAGCTTTAATTAGGCTTACCGCTGACAACCCAATGAAGCGATTGCTTATTTTTGGATTCTCCCTGGTTCGCCATTATCACGTTCGCCGTATTTGCGTCACCATGGATTACGCCTTTAAAGAAGATAGATCGTTAAACATGGTTGTACTCATTCGCACAAATACTCTGTGGTATAAAACAAATCATCGGATAGACCGAAAGCAATGTAGACCTAATAGAAAGCGCTGTGGAAGAAAATAAGTATCCTCGGCGATGAAAGTGGTAACGTCAGAAACCACATAATCGTCATTATAGCAGAAAAGCCACATAATCGTCATTATAGCGGGGTTAATTGGTTAATTAGTAATACGAAGAACTATTATCGGTAAGGGAACATTAAGAAAATGCATGAAAAAAAATAAAAATAGTTGCGGGCTTGTGTAAGGTGTATTTTATGTCATTTTTTGGTACTTGCGGTGTTTTTAGTATGTCCATACTTCCGTGCCTACGTTAGGGAAAACTAAAAGGAGGGAAATCGGGAAAGTGGGAAGGAGGAAAACTGCACACTAAAATGAAGATTATGACATTAGAGTTAGTTATAAACATGGTGTTGGAGTTAGGTTTAGTTCTGGGATAAAGATTAGTGTATAGGGCAGGGTTTAAATTAGTTTCCGTAATTTAAGTGAGCAGTTTCCCTCCTTTCCTCCTTCCCTCCTTTTTGTGTTGCCCCTACGTTACCTTTTCGAAATTCACCAAGATTGGGTAAAACTTGTTTCATAAAAAGTGAAACAACTTCGCTGCAACGCTGGCTAAGTTCCTCGTCTTCGATATAAGCGATCGCGGTTTTAATCTCTGCTGTGTTCAATAGATTCCATCCAAATCTGTTTTCGCCTTGGGAATTGGTGGCATTGTTCTAAAAGTATACCGTGTTAAATGTGTAACCATTGAAAAATCACTGAGGAAAAAAAGAAGATACTTTGATTACAGAACTGTGAAAATATTGATGCCATTTAATTTGTTTAATAAATTCCGTCGCCCAACGGCTGGTTTGCCTTAAACTAAAATGTTGGTTTCAGAATCGAAACTTGGCACAAACAACCCTACGATACCGCTGAGTCAACGGAATCGACGATAGATGGAAACAAATCAACACTATCTATAGAACAGTACTTTCCAACTGTGTATATTGTACTTCCCAAGGGTAAACCAAATTTTTAAAGGGTGTGCCACTTTAAGAGGGTGTATTGGGGTGTACAACGTACCATAGCCCAATAAAGTTAATTTATTTTCATACCAGGTGTTACTGTATTATTATAAATTGACAGAACTATGATTGTGACCTGATTTTAGCCTACTAAATATTTTTAAAAAGATTGTCAACCACTGATTTAGAAGCTCTTGCGATAAACACCTTTTTAAACTTTATAATAATAATGATCTTACCATAAGTAAAACATCGATTTCCCCCATTATTTTACCACATTGGAATGCCACGTCGTTTAATTCTGGTTGTTTAAGCGGAATGTTCTCAAGAACCTCGCCTGGGATGAAGCTCTGTAGCGTGAAAATGGTGTTGTGTTGGTCGCCTGGTGAAAATAAGCAACATATGGTGTGAGTATTTATAATTTCGTTGATGGAGGAGTATCTTGTTTTATCCAAGGGTAATATTTTACAGACTTTTATTAAACATGTAACACATTGCAATAGCTTTACGTTGGGCACAAGCTAATCTAAATCTAACGACTATGACGGCTTTCCCATTTACGAGGTTAAAACTGAGTATTTTGTGTTTTATAGTGGGAAAGGGCAACATGTTTCAACGCGCAATTAATCCACTTCTTAAAAAAACACGTATTCACCTAAAGTGATTTTTTTCTGTCCTGCCAAACGAGGGGACATTTAAAAAGCCGAGAAATTTCGGAAATATTGTACTCTTACGCCACCGTTTGGCTAAATTTCATCAACTGACCGGTAACATAGATGTCGCCACTTTTTGAAAGCATCGGTTTCGGTACTTTTACCCCATGCTTATTGAGAATATCCAACATCCTAGTGATTTCTTTAATTAACTCTGCAAAGAAGTATGTCATAAAACCATTTAATGGTGATACGAGTACAAGTATCAGCTCTTTATCAAAACAACGGGAAAAACTAAAAGGAGGGAAACCGGGAAGGCGGGAAGGAGGAAACTGCACACTAAAGTGAATATTAAGGCATTAGAGTTAATTTTAAACATAGGCTAGAGTTAGGGTTAGTTCTGGGGTTAAGATTGGTGTTTAGGGAAGGGTTAAAATTAATTCCAATAGTTTTGGTAAGCAGTTTCCCTCCCTTCCCCTTCCTTCCCGCTTTTCCTCCCTTTAGCATTGCCCAAAACAAATTGTGAACGGCATTTAAGTTGAAAAAACTATACATTGAATAGGAATATAATAATGTTTATGTCGTTGGGGCAGGGATGGAGATGTTACAACATCACGTTGGTTTCGAACACACCTATTTCGAAACTGGTTTCGAACACATGCACTATTACCCCAGCCAAGCTGGTAAATTTCCGTGCCATTGGTTGCACACACACGCTCTTAAGTCCGTAAGAGGTCAAGTTTTAATATATAGTAAGCTTACATTCCCAGGTAGCTTTTTGGAGGGGGAGAAGGGAAGAAGGGAAAACTGCACACTAAAAGGAAGATTATGGTGTTATAATTTATTCTGGGATTGAGATTAGTGTATATATGGAAGGGTTAGAATTAGTTTTCATAGTTTTAGTGGGCAGTATCCCTCCTTTCCTCATACCCCTCTTTTGAGTTGCTTGCTTTTTGGGAAACAAACCGACAGCTTGCCTGCTTGCTTGCGCGTGTGTTTGTATCCAACATAACGTGCAATTTACATAGACAATGATTTATCGGTTAGTGTGACTGTCGAAATGCCTACACAGGCTCTTACCGGTTCGACCTTTTGAATTTCTCACAACCTTTAACGTGTATTCCTTTCCTCGGGTTGTAGTAATAAGAAAGTTGAGATCGTCATAACTGTTTAACCTGCTTACTCCAGCTACAGATAATCCCCAGTATTTTACAGCAATGTCACACGCTTCGGTTGCGTTTAATTCCGGATATTCCATAATTACCAAGGCTCTGGGAGGAATAGCAGGAAACAATTAGACATCCGATCATTTGTACCCGGTTCACAAGTCGCTTGTTTCTTATAGTCAAACAAAATGGTAGCAGACTGACACAAGCAAAGGACAAGTCGATTGTGCCTTTGGGTAAAAATGAACAAGCTTGTGGCCATATGGTTATAGAGCAACCGAATTATATCGAGAAATCACCGCATGAACGAAAAACCAGTCAAAATGACGAAGTATAGTTGGTTCCAACTTTAATCGATAAAAAAAAACTTGGCAGTGCATTTAATGGGGGTTGCCTGAGCTCAGTGGCATAATGGACATGTAAATAACTTGTAGGAATATCTGTTCACGAGCTAACCTGACGATTACGCGTGTTTTATCGCCCATAAGCCACTGTTTGTTAAAATAGCTCTCTATATATTGTATTATACAAAGTTTAAAGGGCGCCTATAAAACTGAAAACGGCGTATATTACTAATCACTTGGTATTTTGTTTCAATTACAATTTTAACATAATCTTGTGAATTTCTTAATAAAAAAAACTTTATTTCACTTTGGTACTCTAGTGCAACTGTGACACGATAAAATGTATAAACATATGCGTTGGTGACAGCCATTAGACAACAACCTATACAGTACACTGTTATATTCGGGTTGGAAGTCGCATTCTACTGCTTTACAAATCCTAGTCACTCTGCAGCATATGTACACAACATTTATATTGCTACTAAAAGGCCTAAATTTGTAGTGTTCTCTATCATTTTAAGCATATACTACATTCACTATTAATAATAATTGAATTCTGTGCCATCCAAACTAATTTCCTTTACTCTGACTATCAACAAATAAGCAACTGGTGTCGAACCGTATGCTGTTTGTAGTCGTAATTTCCGTTAATTACTTTACAGCTGTTTTGCCTTTGGTTAGTGCGTTGTATTAACTTCACGACCATATTTTGAATCAATATCGTATTTTTAACGCAATCACAATATTTTTAATCGGTGCACAATAAGTTATGAAAACGACGGTGTGGTTTACGATTCAGCTGCCAGTCACCGTAACAATTACACCGAAGCTTTGTAATTCGTTATTAACGGTTTATTTCTTTAATTTGTATAGTGTGAGAATCAATTATATGTGTTGTTTTATATTGCAAAGAACTCTTGGATAACAAACAATAATCTTGACTTTAAAAACATCTAATTGGCCGTGACGAATGTCAATATCCACTGCCACCTGTCCAATATTTCAATATCACACGGAGCTGGTATACATGGCTTTTGGCCAAACTTGACTAACAGCGGACCCTCGCACTGAATACAAGAACCAGTAGACATCGCTATAAATGTGGTGTATTATTTATCGTTAAGATGTATTATCTGTAATGTCGTGTGGCAGATTGTTTAAAGCGACCGATACATATAAACAGTTCAATATAAAAACGGTCTTGGTAACGAGCCCATCACAGGTTCACAACCTAGTTATCCGGCCGGTTGGTCTAGCGGTTAAGTGCGTCGCCTTTCAATCGAATGGTTGCAGGTGCGAAACTGGTCGCTAGCTAGTCGGTTGTGTCCTTAAGCAAGGCACTTTACGAACATTGCCTGAAGATTAATGGGTTCTACCAAATTGAAGGAACGTGTCTATCATATACGATTGCCCGTGTGATAACCCCCTCGGTTTTCCCATTCACGGGGATAAATATGAATATCCTATCGTATCCTATTTTAGTTCGAACATAATTAAAAAAACGTTAAAGTATTAATGACATCACAAGGTGATAAAGTGACGTCACGAGAATACAAAATAAACTCATCTGGCAAGAATTTTACACAAATGCAGGCAAAACAACATTAAAGCAAAGAGCATTCACCATTTTATATTGTTTCTACAAATTATTGTTTTTGCGAATCGAGCTTTGATCATATTTAGCGTTTCTGCAACTAGAGATGAAGTTGCTAGCATTGTTTGATCCTAGGAAGTCATTGTTGTTCATTGTGATTTACCAGGCGCTTGATGGGGTGTTGGCGGGCTGTTTCAACTAAACGGAAATATGGAGTCACTGTGGTCGATGATAACATATGGTTAGGAATGCAAACATTATTACATTGGCATGGTCGCTTCCACTATTAAGTGAATTGCGATAGGATTATCTATCATTAATATGTTGGGCCTTTTTCTTAAAACACTTAACAAATTACAACAAAATCATGCAGAACTCAATAAAACTTACTAACAAGATAAATGAAACGATTCCTAAAATAGAATTATCAACATTGGTTTTGTTAAAACTGCTCGGTATTGCATAGCTTGTCGTATGTGGGTGTCCTTAAGGTCAGAATGTTGCGTTGTATTATAATATGATCTAATGTACGTCGTGTGGCCGAATGGTTAACGCGACAGAAACATAGACCGACTTACATACAAAAATAAACGGTCGTGGTGACTAGACCATCATGGATTCAAAACTGATCCCGGTAAACATACGATCTAGTCCGGCCGGTTAGTCTGGCGGTTTAGTGCGACGCCGTTCAACGGAAAACTGCTCGCTACATATACGTCGGTTGTGTCCATAGGCAAGACACTTAACGGACATTGTCTAAATCCAGCAGATTACCTCGCACCCAGTGACGGATTAGCGCAGCTAGTGCTGTTTGTTGTATATGATATAGAGACGTTCCTTTAAATTAGTAGAACCCATTAATCTGGTGGGTTTAGGCAATGTCCGTTAAGTACCATACGCAAGGACACAACCGACCAGCTAGCGATCAGTTTCAAACCATCAGTTCTGATATCTCATGGAGCATTGTTATTCAATACTTTTTTATTTTCTAACGGGCCAAGTCGAACCCATAACAGGCTCATGTCTATAACAATTTTTTATATATAGAAATCGTATCAGCAGTGCAAATCTATCGACCACACGACCTTATACTTTGTTTACCTGAACAACTTGGTAAGTGTGTGCGCCGTCTTTAGGTTCGAAACTAGTCGCTAGTTAGTCATTTGTAACCTTGAGCAGAGTACTTGTGCTTAGTAGATTCATGGTTATACTGAAATTGAACGAACATCTTAAACGGATACAACACACTAGGATAACCCTTTTAATCGACGATGAGCACGAGGTAAACTGACCGTTACCTTAGTGAACTTCTCTCCGGTCCCCCATGTGGATAAAAACATGAATATCCCCTATTCTCGCATCGTTGCAAGCATCACCTCAATTAGGAAGCCATATAAATTACCGTCGTAATCTATTTCCATCGTTTATTACTGTGCTTCCATAATCGTGGTATTTTGGTCAAGTTGGTGCGATGTGCACGTGTTTGGCAGTCTCGATTATGGCCGATTCTTAATAGTGCATGATATGCAATATGTTTTATAGAATCCCTGCTTAAAACCATTGGCGGTCGATTAAATAGGATAATATTTTTTTATCCAATTGTGTAGGAAGCATACCTGTGAGGAGGTATATGGCTAGGATAGGATAGGATATTCATGTTTATCCCGTGAATGTGAAACCCAAGAGGTTTAACACATGGGCAATCGTCAGATCACCTCGCGCCCACCGTCGGGTTACGAAACTATTGCTGTGTGTTGTGTATGATAGACACGTTCCTTTAATTTGGTAGAACCCATTAATCCGCTGGGTTTAGGCAAGGATACAACCGACTAACTTTCGACCCGTTTGGAACCTGCAACATTCGGATAAAAAGCGATGTACTAAGCCTCCAGAATAAATTATAATAAAGGGTGTTTTAAGAACTACAAGTGTGAGAATAACGAGGTAATCTGATAACGCCCATTGTGATTTACCATTCACATGAATAAAACAAAAATTCTAGTCATTTCGCGCCCACGCACTTAACCGCCAGACTAACTTGCCGGACTAAAATGCATTCCAAATGTAAATCAAAGCTCATACGTGATAACGGCGACCATGTAGATTGTAGATTAATATCGAAAAGGAAATCCAAGACACCAGAGATTCTATTTGGACCAAGAATGCTTTTGTATTGCAGTCTTTAATACGCCTAATCATTCTTGAATACGTAACAGGAGAAGAGAGCCATTGTAAGGCTGTAAACCAGCACCCCTGTTTACGTGAAAAACAATACATCACCTGGCTCCTGAGAAAATTCCCCAAGGCTGGACAGAAAAATCGCTTACCGGTTACTATAAACAAATGGATAACATTCACCACGGTGCGACACCGGATACTAGGGATATAATGAAAGTGAAGACATGTTGGGCAGAAGTTGCCAGGAGGTCCTGGGTGTTAATAGCAAGTTACAACTTACATTGAAGAGAAAGGTTTCGTAGAACTATAGAATATTGTTGGCAACTAGAATCAATTCCTGCCTAAAACGTTTATTATTGCACAGCATAATCTATGCCTTACAATTTTATAAAAATCGTTTCTAAAAAGTACAGAACAGTCTAGATTTTTATATGAATAGCTAAACTTGCATTAATGTGCAGTTAGTATTTATACTTTTAGGAACGGAAAAGGATATTCAAGTTTTGTTCACCTGGTTAGCCCATATAGTTGTATGTCCTACTTACAGTTGGTGGGTTCAAAAGTCTGTTAGTAAATTTTGTCTTTAGACAAATTGACAAAAGTTGCTCTAACTTAGTTAATTAGTGGGTGAATAACTAAAAAAACGTCTTCATCGAATGCAGCACATGTTCGAAACTGGTCGGTTGTGTTTATGTGTCCTTAAGCAAGGCACTTTACGGACATGCCTGAACCCAGCGGATTAATGGGCTAATCAAATTGAAGGAACGTGTCTATCATACAACACACTGCAATTTAGCTCTGGTGACCCGACGGCGGACGCGAGGTGATCTGACGATTGCCCGTGTGTTAACCGCGTTGTTTATTCTATTCACGGGGATAAACATGAATATCCTATACTATCCTATAACATTGCAACGGCTACGGTATACCAAGTGAGTGTACGTGATAATCTATTGACTGCCAGACCCACGTACCGACGTGGGTATCCCTTCATGTACCAAGTTTCACGTCCCTACAGCCGTGTTATGCAGTTATTGCAAGGTATCTAATCATGTTCTATTTTCACGTACATGTTATATAGGATACGAGATAATCGAAAATGTGGTCTTACCCGATATGGGTGGCTGTGTCTTTGTTGTGGTGTGGAGCATCCTTGCCCCAGTCCTCGGCTCTCCCTCATAGCGATACAATCAACATAACAGGTGAGCAATCGTTGAGTACGAGTTTTTTTGCATGGGCTTTATACTGCATACGAATACAATATATATTCGCTTTTTGGCTGCCTACTGTGATTACAAACTCGCTTTCCTGGTATATGACCATGTTTGAGCTCGACTATTTTTGTCCTCGACTAAGTATAAGGTAGTGCCGTTTGTAGGCATGTAGACCCTATGGTATAGCTGTAGTTAGAAAAAGCGTTGTTGCAACCAAATAGCCGGACATGCATTATACCGTTTTGCGTTCGACACTCGATTCTGAAAATACCCATGTAAATAATTATTTTACTCCATATAATTCGGATACATTAACCGTTTGAAACTTGTCGCTTTGTTTTATTAAAATTAACTTTCTACTTTAATATATGATTATTTTGGACATTTAAAATCATAATAAAATGGCGGGGGACTTGTTCTCGTCTTACGGTATTTCCGGGAAACAAAAGTGATACTTTTGAACAGAGATTTCAAACTCGCGTCCACGCTTGCTCAATACGGGCTTCAAACGCTCAAAAATAGTATTTTGTAAGGCTTTTATTTA
Source organism: Ciona savignyi (assembly GCA_000149265.1). Lineage (NCBI taxonomy): Eukaryota > Metazoa > Chordata > Ascidiacea > Phlebobranchia > Cionidae > Ciona > Ciona savignyi. The sequence continues at coordinate 574,335 of CH003253.1, forward strand.
AATGTTATACATTTTTTAAACCTTTCAACGGTTAAACGATTTTTAAAAAACAATTTATATATATTTGAGAGGGCAGAATTTTCTTTTATTACATTGTATTTGAATTTCATTATAATAAGAATTTCATTATAAATTTCATTATAATAAGAGTTTAATAATATCACAAACATCATTAAACAAATAAGAATCTTAATTGTCTGACTTTTTATAAATTGCATTGTGCATTAACAACCTTAAGACATAAAGAAATACAAAATTATACATTTTAATTGTTTTGCACAACACAGTCATATGGTGTTTTAGGATAGAATGGGATATTTATGTTTATCCATGTGGATATGAAAACCAGGGGGATTAACACACAGGCAATTGTCAGATCACCTTATGCCTATCGTCGTGTTACCGGAGCTATTGCAGTGTGTTGTGTATGATTCACACATTCCTTTAACTTAGTAGAACCCATTAATTTGCTGGGTTTAGGCAAGGATACAACCCACTGACTAGTGACCTGTTTGGAACCTGCAAAAAAAACCTGCAAAAAAAAGCCTGCATAAAAAAGCGACGACTAACCCTCCAGACTAATCTGTCAGAATAAATTATAATAAAGGTTGTTTTAAGAACTACCAGTGTGAGATTAACAAGTTAATCTGATAACGCCCATTGTGTTTTATAATTCACCTGAATAAAACGAAAATTCTATCAGAAACTTAATTACTTAGGAAAGGATAGGATATTCATGTTTATCCCTGTGAATGGGAAAACCAGGGGGGTTAACACAAGGGCAATCGTCAGATTACCTCGCGCTCACCGTCGGGTTACCAGAGCTATTGTAGTGTGTTGTATATGATAGACACGCTCCTTCAATTTGGTAAAAACATTAATCCGCTGGGTTTAGGCAATGTCCGTAAAGTGCCCTGCCCAAGGACACAACTGACTAGCTAGAGACCAGTTTCGTACATGCAACCTTTCGATTTAAAGGTGACGTACTTGACCGCCAGACTAACTGGCCGGACGCATTTATTAGCAGTCAGCAAAGAAACCTAAATAAAAGAAATCCAATCCCGAGGAAAATTCCTTCTTTTGTACCTCATACCAAAAGTATTTAACCTAGAGCTTTGAAAATAAACTCCATAATTGGTTTTGAATTAAAAGATATAATTACAACGTGGACCGTCACAATTACTTACAGTTCAAATTTCTTGTAATTTAATCCGGCTAAACACAGTCAGTTAGAGACACAATTTATACACAATACGTAACATGATCGTAAGCACGAAAATGACATTCTTACATGTTATAATGATTCCTGTGCTAAAGGTCATATACCAAGAGGATACTTATGGCCAATTAATCTCTGTGTTTCATTTTTTAGCAGAAGATTTGCTCAATAGAAACTGGTTGCTAGCTCGTTGGTTGCGTCTTCGATAATGGTACAAAGCAGATATTGCCTGAACCCAGTGGATCCTTCGGTTTTAACAAATTTGACGAAATGTCTTAATCATGCACAACACACTTTAATATCTGCAGTAACCAGAAAAATTGGTGGATATCTGGCTAATACCCATATGAGAATGCTCCCTTACGTATTCAAGAGGTTAACTATTGAATGCTTTTTTGATAACGCCCATTGCGTTTTTGACCTAAAGGGCTAAAACATTTGTCCGACCAGTTAGTCTGGTAGTTTAGTGCGACGCCTTTTAACCGCAAACACTTGACAGACGCCTGAACCCAGCGGATTAGTGGGTCCATCAGTTTAAAGATTTAAGCTGCTTGCTTCATAAATTAATACAACACACTGCAATAGCTCCGGTAAGCCGACGGTGGGTGCGAGGTGATCTGACGATTGCCCCCTGTTTTTCGCATTTACAGGGATAAACATAAATATTCTATCCCATTCTTAGGTGGGCGCGAGGTAGTGTTACAATTGTCCGTTTGTTAAACCCTTTGTTTTCCAATTTACAGGGGAAAACATAATTATCCTATATTAACATAACTATCTTTAACCTTTATTTTCATTGCTTTTAGGTGTTGGAGAGTTCTATGTATACGCTAGTTCATTTTATGATTTGTACACCAATGAAATAATCATCAACTTTGGTGCATATCAATTGACCTATGGGAATACCACTGCTAATGTCTCCTTTGTTGGCAATGTGACCGATGGAAGTGATTTAAGAAGCTTCTCAGCATTCAATGTTGAATACTTTTATTATTACAACTCGAACTTTAAACTGGGCACCAACTATCTACTAACTGTTGATTTTTTGGACACAATGAATGTGACCATTGCATCATACTCCGCCCCTTTTATCACAGGTTTGGTGTTTTAAGCTTGTCCAGTTTGTTAATTATAATAACAAAGATTTGAGTTTGTTGTATTCTTGTATTTGAGGTACATGGTAGTGAATCGTAGTGAATGGAATTAATGCGAAACACTTCAGGTTATATTGACCGGAATGCTGGCAAAGAATGTTACATTCCAAAGTAAATCAATATTACATACATGCGGGCATAATTACAGTTGATTACAGCGCACGCATGATTACAGGGCACAAAATAACTGTCTGGAATCCTGCACGTATTACTGCAGGGATAGAAATTAACACATTTCCACAACAGAATTAATATATTCAAGCGGACAGTTCAATTGGATAAAAGACAGGTCTTAATTGGGTTAAAGACAGGTCTTAATTTAAAAGGTTGTTGGGTTAAAAAAACGTCAATTGGACTGCTGACTAGTTGGTTGTGTCCGTGTCATAGTATTTAGTGCATGTCACCTGAACCTAGTGGTATGTTTTAAACTAATCTAGAAAATGTCAGTTAAGTGCCTTGTACAAAGACACACCCGACCAGTTTCGAATCTGCAACCTTTAGGTTGAAAGGCGCCGCACTAAACCACCAGACTAACCGGCCAGACATATTTTTACCTTTTTGCCTCTCATTTCAGCAAACATCACTTGTTATTATGAGGACCATGATTTATCGGCAACTCCCAAAGAAGCCACCACACCAGGCTGGCCGAATTCTTATCCGCTAAATTCTGTGTGTCTGTGGAATCTAACTGCCGATGATGGTTATGTCGTTGAGGTTACCGTGCTTGAAGGCCAAAGTGAATATTCGGATCCACTAATTGGATCTGAATTCACAACCATGTTTGTAAGTCAAATTTGTATGTTTTCTCGATGTTTTCTCGGCAGGAGAGAGGGTGGTTAGTCGAGAGATTGCACCAATGACTGCAGATGGGTTGAATATAAATATTGACAATGATTGTAATTTTAAGTTGAAATATTGACAGTGTTTAAAATTACTGCCAAATTTACCATCACTTGTACATTCTGATGGCTATTTGTAAATAATGTTCCACCGTTTGTTAAAGGTTGCAAGCTCAAAATCATCTGCTGGCTTATTGGCAATGTACTTGATCAGTAGGGTAGCGGGAAAGAGCAAGGATATGTTTATCCCCAATAAAACAATACCTAGACCTTAAGCAGACCATAACATGATTAGAGCTCTTATAGTGTACAATGCTGACCATGTTGCAGTTTTACCCCATAAACCTGGCATAAGGACCGTCCATTAAGTTTTGTGAGACATGCTTCTAATCAGGCATCTGGATGTACAAGTGTTGGTAAATTGGGCAGTAATTTCGACCACTTCCAATTTTTCAACTAAACCTGTGTAATAATGTAATGATTTAAACACATTTTCAAGTTTTATTGATTTTTTTACAATTGTTGAACTTGACCTGCGCAGTGGCGATACCCACACATAAATTGATTGAATTAAAATCATGGATTATCGACTGTTTATTTTGCCGTCTGTTTCTGTGTTGTGATATGGTTTAATTGCTGTTATTTAATACTAAAGCAAAAAATAAAATTAAACAAATTTAGGATAAGAAGATCCAGCTTAAATCATATTTAAATCTATTTTAACAGAATTTCACCTATTTGTCTTACTTCCTTTTTGCGAGTGGAAATGTGACAAACCAAACCCAAACTTCTTCTAAAAGTAATGTGACACTTGCATTTATATCAGACAGCTCGGTTGTAAAAAAGGGGTTCAGATTCACATACAGGCAAATAGGTAGGTGCTGTATTGTATTTATTTGTCAAGTTTTTGGAAATTCTATTTGTGAGACAACAACCTTTATCTCATACAGGTTTTACCCGACCGGTAAGTCTGGTGGTTTAGTGAGACGCCTTTCAACCGAACGGTTTAAGGTTTGAAACTGATCACTAGCTAGTCGGTTGTGTCCTTAGGCAAGGTACTTAGCGGACATTACCTGAACCCAACGGATTATGGGTTCTACTAAATTGAAAGAACTAGTAAATCATGCACAACACACTGCAATAGCTCCGGTAACCCGATGGTGGGCAGGAGGTGATCTGACGATGCCTGTGTGTCAACCTCCTAGGTTTTCCCATTCACGGATGTAAACATGAATATCCTATCCCCCTATATCCCATACCTCATGTTCACAGTTAGGTTGCAGAAGCTATTGGATTGTTTTTAATATATGATTTTACTTTGATTTTTGAAAAATCTTCCTAAATCCATTGAATCAAAGCACTGAATAACTTTCACTGTGAAACACAATCATACATATCTCTAAACCTGTAATTGACAGGCACTTTTACAGACGTACATTAACTCATTTGGCCTTTGTATGGTACTTTATATACTTTGTATACAATATCACATTGATTGAGTATACCGGTTTAGTAAAATAGGCATATGTCAGAATACCTTGCATAATGTACATGTGAAGTACAAAAGCTATTACAATGTTTTGTATACATCAATCTTATAAAGTCATTTGCGTTAGTAATATGCTTGCACACTTTTTGTTCAAGGATCCAATTTTTATAAATTTTTATTTTATTTTATTTTGTTTTGATTGATGTAAAGTTTAACAGCCTCATACTTTTTTTCTATTATACCCTGTGTATTTATGGCTTGTTTTAAATATTTTTGTTTTGCCAGTTTTTTCTGTCTGTCCCTTTAACATTACTGCTAATTCTTTCTTTATTTAATAAAGAAGCAAAAAAAATAAAAAATAAACTAATAACATGTCTTATTTTTTTGGCAGTTCGACCCAATATAACTGAGATGTATTACAACTACACATCTCCAAACTACACTTCCCCAAACTACACTAATATAAACTACACTACGCCAAACTACACTAATATAAACTACACTACCCAAAATTACACAACTCCAAGCAGCACTTCCCTAAACCCCACAGTCACATATTCAAACACAACAAACCCCTCCTATACTGGCCCATCTGCTAACACAACACCTATGCCTTGGTCGGGGGGCAACAGCACGGCTCCAATCTATATCTCGAACGTGACTCTACCCGATGACTTTTCCGGGTCAGGTGACGTACCGACTGTGACCTACCCTGATGTCTTTTCTGGGTCGGGTGACGGCGGATTCAGTACAGTCCCCAATATGGTGCATGTTACTACTGCCTTCCCAACCGTGACTGTTCCAGGTTTGTATATCCTTCTTCTTTTGGTGCTAAGCCTTTAAGGAATTTTTTGATGAATGTTGTTTTCTGTCCTTAGTAGGAAAATATTCTTTATTTTATTTCTATGGATTGGAAAATGAGATAAGCAGAGCTAGAACTTCTATGGAAAGGTCCACAGTAGCGCCAGCACCAAGATTATAGGCTGTAGAAGACCTGTTACTACATAGCAGAGCTATTGTAGTGTGTTGTAAAAGATTTGGATATTTCTGCTTTTTTAGTTCAAACCATTAATTCACCAGGTTAGGCAACATCAGCTTTGTAACTTTTGGATCCAACATTTTAGCAAAAGGCTGCTTTAAATCCACAACCATTCGTTTTGACTGGTTCAGCTTACTGACACTTAGCAACTGAACTATGAGTATGAGGTTTTTTAAGATGCCTGTTGATAAAGCCCGACTTCTCATCCTTAAGAGTTTAAATGAATCAAAATTATTTTAATGTTTTTTGCACAAACAAATAACTGATTAGTTCAGTTTTATTTTCAGTCTTACTTTTCTGCATCAAAATTTCATAATACTTGTTTCTGCTATTGCAGTTTTTTCATATGGTTATTTATAAATTTATTTTGCAGTCGTCAATGCCTCAGTCAACTATTCTGCCCTCGTTACTGGTAAGCACATGTGAAAATTTTATTTGGGATATTTGGTTAATTTTCTTAAAAAAATATCTTCACCTAAAGAATTTTTTTCTTGTCAAACTTTGTGAATATAAAGTTGAATGTCTTACAACTTTATTTTACAACTTACAAGATAAAATGTCCTGTTGTTTTTTTCTATAGTCACTGCAACTGGCGGAAACAGGTTAATTCATGTCGACTTTATGTTCCCGTTTTTCGAGGTTGAAATCACTTTTAACGCTGCGCCAATCCTCGTGAGCAATGTTGGGTCACACATTCTTGGAGGACTTGAAGGAGATAAAGCTTATGAATTCGATGTCATGGTGAAATTTAATGGAAAAACGATTACGTCTGCCTCTCTTACTGTAAAAACCAGTAAGTTTTGCATTTAATTGTTTAAAGGTAGCACTGTTTTTTTATTAGTTTTACGTCTATCTAGTGGATTCATTAGGTGAACAAAAACACTTGCAAATCTCGTTTTTATAAAACACACTTTAATGGATTCAGTAACACAATAGTGGCATAGGAAAATTTGTTGATTATCCCTGTGAGTGGGAAAATGCATTAATTATAACATATGCATTTGTCAGATTACCTTGTGCCTACAGTCATGTTACCGCAGCTATTTTATCGGTTATAGATCCAAGAACAGTTTGGTGAAAAGTCGAAAATTTTACCGAAAAAAGTCTTGTTTAGTATAAAGTACAGTAATTAACTGCATGATTACCTTGCGCCCACAGTCGTGTTACAGCAGCAATTTTATCTGTTATAGATCCAAGAACATTTTGGTGAATAGTCTAAACTCTTACCGAACAAAGTTTTGTTAAGTAAACACTGCTGCCATTAACTGCATGGAATATTCCCACAGCCTCCTCGTGCACCAAAACATGTTTGAACTCTGTTTGTGCTTTGAATAACGGGGTGGATGAAGCTTGCAAATGCCGACCCGGTTATGCAGCGAGCTTCAACGACAGCAACACATGTGTGGATGTCAATGAATGTCGCTTCCCGGGGCTTCAATGCCAAGCGAACTCGGTTTGTTCCAACACCGTTGGTTCCTATGTTTGCCGCTGCAACTCGGGCTACAAACTTGTGAATGGAGTTTGTGAAGGTTGGTTTATTTCCTATACAAGGCACTGCAGCCTTAATGTGTATCTCGGTGTTTGATTCTTTGGACAAAACACTGGATTGGCATGTTTCATGTCAGATTGAACTAAAGTTTGATTAAACTGTTATTTAAACTAGCAGATAGATGTTGTATTTTGGTGTTTGTATTCATGAATAACTTATATGATAGGCATGTTCCATGTCAGATTGAACAAAAGTTTGTGTAAATTAGGTACATAAAGTGAAATTAATGCTCCTATTATGACCAAGAACTGCGTTTACTAATTATAGAAGTGTTCTGAACCACCAAAAAATGAGTATAAAAGTATAAGGACGATATAGGAGTGTTTTATAATCAATAATATCTGTTTCAGGCAATTAAAATGGATTTATTATTATGATGGCCAAGTATTGGGTTTAGTAAGGAATTAATTTGATTCTAAACCATTTTATTTTGCTCCACAGTGATCGACTTGTGTGAGATAAACGATCCGTGTCAAAATGGTGGGTCCTGCTCACCGTTACCCAATGACTTCCAGTGCAACTGTCCGCAGTATTTCAAGGGGAAGACATGTCAGTCGTATGAAAGCCCGTGTATTAGCCAACCTTGCGCTAATCTGGGGAAGTGTAACGACCTTTCCGGTTCCTATAACTGCACCTGTACCTCGAGATTCACAGGTAGAAAAAGCTGTTGCTTTCCATCAAGAATTTATAAAAAAAATCAGAATGTATGCACCCTTAATCTGGAATGTATGCACCCTTAATCTGGAATATATGCACCCTTAATCTGGAATGTATGCACCCTTAATCTGGAATGTATACACCCTTAATCTGGAATGTATGCACCTTTAATCTGGAATGTATGCACCCTTAATCTGGAATGTATGCACCTTTAATTTGGAATGTATGCACTTTTAATCTGGAATGTATGCACCCTTAATCTGGAATGTATGCACCTTTAATCTGGAATGTATGCACCCTTAATCTGGAATGTATACACCCTTAATCTGGAATGTATGCACCTTTAATCTGGAATGTATGCACCGTTTATATCAGGAATGTATGCACCCTTAATCTGGAATGTATGCACCCTTAATCTGGAATGTAGGCACCCTTAATCTGGAATGTATGCACACTTAATCTGGAATGTATGCACCTTTAATCAGGAATGTATGCACCATTAATCTGGAATGTATGCACCCTTAATCTGGAATGTATGCACCCTTAATCTGGAATGTATGCACCTTTAATCTGGAATGTATGCACCCTTAATCTGGAATGTATGCCCCTTTAATATGGAATGTATGCACCCTTAATCTGGAATGTATGCACCTTTAATCAGGAATGTATGCACCCTTAATCTGGAATGTATGCACCCTTAATCTGGAATGTATGCACCTTTAATCTGAAATGTATGCACCCTTAATCTGGAATGTATGCACCCTTAATCTGGAATGTATACACCCTTAATCTGGAATGTATGCACCCTTAATCTGGAATGTATGCACCCTTAATCTGGAATGTATGCACCCTTAATCTGGAATGTATGCACCCTTAATCTGGAATGTATGCACCCTTAATCTGGAATGTATGCACCCTTAATCTGGAATGTATGCACCCTTAATCTGGAATGTATGCACCCTTAATCTGGAATGTATGCACCCTTAATCTGGAATGTATGCACCCTTAATCTGGAATGTATGCACCCTTAATCTGGAATGTATGCACCCTTAATCTGGAATGTATGCACCCTCAATCTGGAATGTATGCACCCTCAATCTGGAATGTATGCACCCTCAATCTGGAATGTATGCACCCTTAATCTGGAATGTATGCACCCTCAATCTGGAATGTATGCACCTTTAATCTGGTAACGACCTTTCCGGCTCCTTCACTTGTGATTGTGGTACAAGGTTCACAGGGAACGATGTACTCTGAGCATTATACAGAAAGTTTTGTTTTCTATTCCAACATACTATGCATTTATTTTCACTCCAACATGTAGTTGGACAGGACAGCATAACCATGTCTACTATTTTGGGATATGCAGGGGGATAAAACACTGTAATTGCCTTGTGGACACAACCGGCTAGCATTCAGTTTATGATAGGATACAATATTCATGTTTTATCATGTCGCGCCCACCGTCGGGTTACCGGAGCTATTGCAATGTGTTGTGTATGATAGACACGTTTCTTCAATTTGGTAGAACCCATTAATCCGCTGGGTTCAGGCAATGCTACCAGTTTTAAACCTACAACCCTTAGGCTGAAAGGCGACATACTAAACCAGCAGACTAATCCGTCGAAATACAGGGGGATAAAACACTGTAATGTTGCACTTTTGTTTCATGACTGTATCCTTTATTATTTTATAGGGTCCGGCCTGTTAGTCAGGCGGTTAAGTGCCTCGCCTTTTAAAGGTGCGAAACTGGTCGCTAGCTAGTCAGTTGTGTTCTTGGGCAAGGCACTTTACGGATTTGCCTAAACCCAGTGGATTAATGGGTTCTACCAATATGAAGGAATGTGTATATCGATTGCCATTGTTTTAACTCTCCTTGCGTTTTCTCTTTAAGGGAAAAAGCATGAATATCCTATCCTATAAACAAGTTTTTTAATCTCTGTTGTATTTAAGGCGACACCTGTACAGAGGACGCAGACGAATGCAAAATGAACACTCATACATGTGTGGCAAACTCCAACTGTGTAAATCGGTTTGGTGGATATTCATGTCCTTGCAATGACGGCTACAGAGGAAATGGTTTAGAAAAATGCTACGAGATTGTCCTGCTACCATATGGGCCTGCGGCAAATGATGAACTTCTTACCCCTATAAGTGATGGTGTTTCTTCTCCTAGAATAAGGTGAGTTCATGGCAAAATTTATTTTTAGTGTCATAGCTCAATTACTTAAGAGCACCATTTGTTCAGACAATCTGTTGGATAGGATATTCATGTTTATCCCCGTTAATGGAAAAACCAAGACGGTTAACACACGGGTAATGGTCAGATCACCTCGCGTCCTTTGTCGGGTTACCGGAGCTATTGCAGTGTGTTGTATTTGATTCACACGTTCCTTAAGTTTGGTAGAACCCAATAATCCGTTGGGTTCAGGCTATGTCTGTAAAGTGCCTTGCCCAAGCCTTTGGCAAGGCACTTAACGCACTGCCTTTGGCAAGGCACTTAACGCACTGCCTTTGGCAAGGCACTTAACGGACATTACCTGAACCCAGCAGATTAATGGGTTCTACCGAATTGAAGGAATGTGTAAATCATATGCAACACAACTGCAATAGCTCCGGTAACCCGACGATGGGCGCGAGGTGGTCTGACAATTGCCCGTCTGTTAATCCCCTTGGTTTTCCCATTCAAGGGGATAAACATAAATATCCTATCCTACATTCACTTAAAGGTTTTAACCTTTAATTTCAGATTACCATTTGACATGCCATTCGGCCGAAGATCGTTTTCCACCCTCTATATAACTTCCAACGGTATGATCACGATGGGATTTGAATCTGGGTGGGTTAAGTATTTGTACCAACCCCCTGCGAATGGTTTCGGGGCATATAGAGTCCCACTTCTAGCCCCGTTATGGGATGATTTCCATCCACACCCAAACAACAATGGAAGAGTGTATTACCAGGTGAGCGACAAACTAACTTTTAAATTTTAACATTCTATATACATTGAGTGGTGGTTGCCTATGACAAAGAACTTTTAATGTTGGTTTCTGCTACATTTATGGATAGGATAGGATAGATTTCCATCCGCACCCAAACATCGACGGCAGAGTCTATTACCAGGTGGATAGAAACCAGTTTTAAAAACTCGTGTAAGTCCCTTTTAAGCAGATTTTAATTTTATACAGGAGATTTTTTGGTTACAATTTTATGTAAGAGGTTTTTAGGTTACAATTTTATGTAGGAGATTTTAAGCTTATAATATTAGATAGGAGGTTTTTAGGTTACAATTGTATGTAAGAGGTTATTAGGTTACAATTTAAAACCATGGTTGCCATTTCCACACCATGTAACCGTGACTTTACCCTCAAGTAACCATAATAGATGTTATGTATTTTATAACAATATATTACATTGGCGCCTACTATATAATACTGATAATTTATTTGTTCAGGCTTACGACAAGTTTAGTTCAACTCTGACCCCAGCTGCCCAAAGTATAGTAGATGAGGTTGACAAAAGGATCGCAAAGTTTTCAGGAAATTCTGCTTTCAAATCGCTGTATGTGTTGAAAGCAACTTGGCATGAGGTTGTGATGTGGTACGAACGCTACAACAGGGATTATGTGAGTTTCATCCATTCTTTTTCCATCTTCACTCTGATCATTTTTTATGTAGTTGTGTTCTTGGGCATAATAATTTATAATTATCTCAAAAAATTGAATGGTGGTCAAAATGTTACGATGCCAGATGTTGCACTCTGATCATTTTATGCATAGTTATGTACACTGGTTTCAGTTGATAGTTGGGTTAAGTCGATACTGGGTCATTAATATACTGAGTTTAGTTGACTACCGCTAAGTGCCCAATGACATGATAGATTACCTGGCAGATTAACTTTCGACCTTTCTGCTAAAATGAGATTCACAAACCAACTACGCTTTGCATCTAACAGAATTCAGTACTAAACAATATTCCATACATCCACAGCCGAGCACATTCCAAGCCATCTTAGCCACAGACGGAGAAGACACTTACGTGATCTACATGTACATGGAAGATGGCATGCTATGGAACACAGACAAGAGATGGTATGGCAGCAACAGAGCCCTGATCGGGTACACCAATGCTGCAGAGCTGGACTTTGTGGAGGTACAAGGGGAGTACAGGCCTGACCAACGACCACAGACTAATGGTGAGTGGGAAGAGGTGGTATAAAAAGTAATTATCAGTTTAGCTCATTAGTACCATGAATAACCTCTATCTCAGTGATTTTCAACCTTTTTGCTGCACTGGAACCCCATGGAAACATTTTACTGACTTGAGAAACCCCTGTGCAATAATTTGATTGTCTTATGTAAATAAAGTATTTAAATTTAATGTTTATTCATTCAAAATAAAAAGTTGTGAAACCCCTTGACTGTATTGGCGGAACCCTAAAGTTCCGCGGAACCCTGGTTGAAAACCACTGCTCTATCTAGTCGGTTATGTCTTTTAGCAGGGTACTCAGTAGCTGTTTTATTTTTGAAACCTTTCTGATTTCTAACAGGTACCGTTCCCGGCCAGTATTTCTACCACTTAACACCCAGCTTTTCAAAGACTGTGGTATCAAACGCGAGGGCATCTTGCTTGAAGTGGTATTTAGAAGACAGCAGCACACCATGGGAGCCTAGCACTGAACCCTGTCCTTGCACCGCTATTCAAGCTTTATCGGGGATCGGAGGTTTTCATCTTCTGTTGAGCTTTACCTTGGGGTGGATTAAGTCATTGTCAGAGTACTCATGGTGGACATCTTATGGTTATGTGGATGGCTCAAACGTAACAACTACAGAGTGGAATTATGAAGAAGGTTAGTGTCCAGGGAGTGATTACTTTAATTTTTTTATAAACAATTAATTATTTTTTTTATTTTTTTTTATTTGGGTTTACAGCCACTTCTAATTATAGCGAACTTTATAATTTATTGCTTTTTAGACGTGTTCTAACAACTGTTATTTTTCTGTTTTTTCCCTGCCTCGTGTTTTCATCGTGGAAACGAAAAACAAACTAAACTAAACGCTAAATACATCTGTTAAAGCTCATAATTTAGGATCTTCATTATATTGAACATTCTGGTAATGTTCGTGATGTCTTGTGTAAATTAGTTTTAAAAGAACTCAAATAGATTAAACAATAGAACCCAGCGGTTTAATGGGTTCTACGAAATTGAATAACCATGTCTATTACACACAACAAACTGCAATATAGTTCTGGTAACCCGACGGTAATCTGACAATTGCCCGTGTGTTAACCCCCTTGGTTTTCCCATCCGGGGATAAACATGAATATAATATGCTTAACT
>CH003252.1:16986-41314 GCA_000149265.1 Ciona savignyi
ATATAAATAAACTAACCATCCACACACTGTAATAGCTCCTGCAACTCGACTGTGGGCATGGGGTGTCTTACGATACCCGTGGATAAAGCCTGGCTTCTCACCCACGAGGATATAAATAAACTAACCATCCACACACTGTAATAGCTCCTGCAACTCGACTGTGGGCATGGGGTGTCTTACGATACCCGTGGATAAAGCCTGGCTTCCCACCCACGAGGATATTAATGAACCAACCATCCACACACTGTAATAGCTCCAGCAACTCGACTGTGGACATGAGGTGTCTTACGATACCCGTGGATAAAGCCTGGCTTCTCACCCACGAGGATATAAATGAACCAACCATCCACACACTGTAATAGCTCCTGCAACTCGACTGTGGGCATGGGGTGTCTTACGATACCCGTGGATAAAGCCTGGCTTCCCACCAACGAGGATATAATTGAACCAACCATCCACACACTGTAATAGCTCTAGCAACTCGACTGTGGGCATGGGGTGTCTTACGATACCCGTGGATAAAGCCTGGCTTCCCACCAACGAGGATATAATTGAACCAACCATCCACACACTGTAATAGCTCTAGCAACTCGACTGTGGGCATGGGGTGTCTTACGATACCCGTGGATAAAGCCTGGCTTCCCACCAACGAGGATATAATTGAACCAACCATGAGGTAAATTACTGTGCACCTGAGCAAGCCACTTTACATTGCTCCAACCCAGTAGCATCTTATGAGTTCAAACTTAAAGTCACCCAATTATGCACTTAATATAATAGTTTGACGAGCTCGCAGAGAGCATAAGTAACATCCAACAATTGTCAGGCCGATTAGTCTGGCGGTTAAGTGAGTCACCTTTCAATCGAAAGGTTTCAGGTGCGAAACTGGTCGCTAGCTAGTCGGTTGTTTCCTTGGGCAAGGCACTTTACGGACATTGTCTGGACCAAGCGGATTAATGGGTTCCACAAAATTAAAGGACTATGTGAATCATATACAACACACTGCAATTGCTCTGGTAACCCGGTGCAATAGCTCTGGTAGACGGTGGGCACGAGGTGATTTGACGATTGCCCGTGTGATAAACCCTTGCTTTTTCCATTCACACAGATATACTATACACATGAATATCATATCCCGTCCATAAATCCACCATAGATCAACCTACTTGGGAGGAAGACAGTATAGCATCAGTCTCCAACATATGGCGCGGATCCCACATGTTTCCACCACTCCTGTGAATGATGTGGGTGGTTAGTGTTATACAGTACCCTGTGTCCACTGCCGAGTTATTACAGTTGGTTGGTTCAATTATGTCCTCCGAGCAACAATAAATTGGGCTGAAACACTACAATATCTTCTACAAGTATAATAATACACCTTATAATCACAAAACAGATTTATTTCGATGTGTGGATAACTAGGAATTTATACTTTTATATCAAAATACTCTAATCCCTCATATATCAAAATACTCTAATCCCCTCACACCTGTTATTACATCAAAATACTCTAATCCCCTCACATAGGAAACTAAACGTTGTATTACCTGTCGAACATAACTTCCGAATTGTGTTGATATCAATAACAGGTGAACCGATGGCTTCCAGAAAAGCAGTTTCCCTGAAAATACAGAAAAAAAACATTTTTAACATATTTATACAATTGAATATCTTTTTAATAAAAACCTTCAAAATAAATATTCTACTACAGTATTAAATCATATTCTATCACACATCAAATGCAGAACTATGTTAGTGCAAAAACTACCTGTCGTTTTGACGCGTTTTCGACATTTTCGAAGTCTTTTTAGCTGTAATTCTTACGGTTTGGATAACAACTATGCAATAAACATCGTTACAGCATAGGATATTCAATATATCGCAATTTCCGAAATACTTGACCTAGTTCGTAAGATTATAAAGATAAGCTGCAAATGAATGTTTATTGTAAATTCTATTTGCGAAATCACAAAAATGTTAATTCATAAATTGTACCCATCATTTTAGTTTCGTTAATTCATTTTAGTTTAGTTTCGTTTATTAATTTTTTGCCCCAGTTTTTAAAAATGGCAAACGATTATAATCACGATAGAGGAACGGGAAAAGACGGCAAAACGAACAGTCGTTAAAACACGTCATTAAAAAAGAGATATAATTTAATAAATATAGCGGACGCGCCCGCCAAACCTAGGCGAAAGAACAATACTAAGCGATCCAAATTTAATTAGGAAAAATGTAAGGGAGTTATTGTAGTGTGTTGTGTAATATTAAGAACTTGCGTGGAACCCTTTAATCCCCTTTACCAGCTATAGAATGACTGCAGCCCCCCGCCGCTTATATACGGTTAAATCTATATTTCCAAATTAAATCAATCTATAATAATTATGGATCCGATCTGTAACCTAACATTTCCCTTTGATGATTTTTCTTGTTTTCGGTGGTTTCCCCGTGAAGTTTTGAGTGCCAGTTAACAGGCGGGAAAATTTTTCAGTCTAACTAGTTCTTACGCCCCCTTCGCAAGGTCGTAAGCAAAACGCAGCGTTCGTTAACACACCAACAATCATCCGATCACCTCGTGCCCACCGTCGGGTTAAGGGAGCTATTGCAGTGTGTTGTGTATGATTGACACGTTCCTTTAATTTGGTAGAACCCATTAATCCCGCTGGGTTCAGGCAATGTCTGTAAAGTGCCTTGCCCAAGGACAGAACCGACTTAGCTAGCGACCAGTTTCGAACCTTAAACCTTTCGATTAAAAGGCGACGCACTTAACCACTACACTAACGGGCCGGAATACCTCAAAGCTCCGAAAAACGGAAACTTTAAGAATACCAGCTCCATCAAGACCTAAACTACTGACGTAATAGCACACGACCATAGCCTGGAGGCTTAAATAAATCGTAACTAATACGTCATAATCGCTTGACCAACCGCAATTCTCCATTTCACTTGTAGTTTAGGGCGTTTAAGATTGAATTGCGGTTAGCTAATTTGGAAGATGCGTGTTTGTCAATGTAGAGCTAGTTCAGGGGAATTAATAGTTCAAACAAAAATCCAATTCAGTTTACGAAAATGCAATTAATATGGAATTGTCTATTTTCAAAAGCAGGCGTGATTTGTTTATGGCGTGCTTATGCTTAACACGATATTAACATGTTTTATTTAGGAGGGACTCGCAAAGTTGTCGCATTTATTTTAAGGATTTAGGTTATTTGATGTAAATTGTCGGTGACCCAGTATATGTATATCTTGTGGTGTGTTTTGTGTCCGAATATTTTTGTTTTTCCCCAACATAAACCAAGCAATGATTTTGCATAGCAAATAACCTATTTCATATACATTAGATTTACTATTGTGCAGTTTATTTAACAGTATGATCTATTTCCAGTTATCAAGCAGAGGCGATCTATATATTTGTTTGAAAACTTAGTAAAGTTTGGTTTAGTTTATTTTTTGTTTCCACGATGAAAACATAAAGCAGGACCCTCTATAATTAGACGTGGCCGCTAAACCCACAAAAAATGTGTAAAGCTAGCAACCAGTAATAGTATTGCAGATAACTAAGTCAAAACATATCTTATCCTTGGGGTATGTTACACGCCTTTCTTCTTATTATATTTGATTTTTTCTTGGACTTGCCAAGCATGGCAAAATCAAAGATAGCCTATATCACCGGATTATCCATGGCTGTTTTAGTTTATTTAATAAGTTTTAGTTTAGTTCATTCATTTTTGCCCCAGTATTAAAAAAATGGCAAACGAATCAAATCAGGACACAGGAACAGAAAAAGACGGCAAAACGAACAGTCGTTAAAACACGTCACTAAAAAAGGATATAATTTAATAAATATAGCGGACGCGGCCGCCAAACCTAAAAATTATTTTTATGGCACCAATTAGAAAATTATATAAATGTTTTGATTTTTCGTGTATTTATTATTATTAGACATTGAATATTTCGTTAATAAATTACCCTCGTCATACAAAATATATGCCGTTTTTTTTCCGCATGGATTATAATTTCAGAGAATTTAAATAAATTAAATACATTAATTTTCATTTTTAATTTGAATAAATGAAATGAATAAATGCCAAAACTTTTAAATATACCAATAGAGAGGCGCAATAATGCATCGAATGTTTTTAATAACTTATCCAATACACTAATCACATATACATCCCTAGCACTATAGTTAATCCATCACGCTTGTATTGGCTAATTTCCTGAATTTGACAGCTTTAAGCGAAAATCTGTTCAATTTCCTGTTATATGGGTTGTAAGCCCGCGACTTGTGAACCGTGAAAAATAGAAACGAGGTTTAAAGTTTGAAAAAAAGAAGTTAAAGATTAAGATTGTATATGTGTTTAATACCATTATGCTTTTCAAGTAATAGTCAGTCGCATATGTAAATTTAATACGCGTGGTCAGACTGTTGTATAATGTTTATGCAATACAAAGTGACTTATGTTCTGTTTATGCAGAAGAAAAGTGACTTATGTTATGTTTATGCAGAAGAAAAGTAATCTCTTAAAGTAAAATTTAGATTGGCAGGTAAATTGTAGCCAGGCAGCAGCCGTTTTGCGCGTGCGGTAAACATTTCATATGTATAGGCATCCCGTTATGCTGTTATTGCCTATATAGAATAAGAGCATTCACTTTATAGACTGTTGCCTGTATCTATGTATTTAGTGGAAGTAATCTATGCTTTGATGCTACGTTTAAAGAGTCGAATAAGTATAGCCTGACAGTTGCTTGGTTTTCATATTATTGTTCTTTCGTTTAGGTTTAGCGGCCGCGTCCGCTATATTTATAAAATTATAATATATACCTTTTTTAAACGACGTGTTTTAACGACTGTTCGTTTGGCGTCTTTTCCTAATAGCAGTGGCATATGTATTAAGCTCAGTCCTTAGTTCCAGAGATCAAGAATCAAATAACGGTTGGTTTGAATGAACAATTTCTCGGAAATCCATTTACCAAAGTTTTTTAACAGGAAAATCTTAATTACTATTTCATCATTTGTAATTTAATCTCGAAGCAATTAAAACTCAAGCTAATGCAATAATTTACTTTAAAATTATTTTATTTTATTGTAACTTTATTATATTAACATAGAATAGAACAGTTATTTAAAATAGAAAGCAGGATAAACCGCAAAACTATAGTAGTTAAAACACTTGGTTTAAGTTGTATTCAAATTGCAAATTAGATTTAAAACAGATTATTTTTATCTTTTTGTCGTCTTTTTATATTCATATGCTTTGATTTAGTTAATGCTATCTGATACAATAGGAAAAAAGGAACCAAACTAAAAATTTAAAGGCAGTTTATATGTCCGATTGCGCTAGACCCATAATGGTCATGGTTTTATTTTGCTGTTTTTTAACATTTGCTGTTATTTAACACAAAAAATAAATAAACTAAACTAAAAAATTTATATCATCGTAATTAAATTCTGTTTTCACAGTATTGTTTATGGTCTAGTTTTGGCGGTCGCGTCCGTTATATTTATTTATATTCTTTTTTGTTGAAATGTTATAACGACTGTTTGTTTTGCCGTCTTTTCCTGTTCATGTACCGTGATTTGCTTTATTTGCTGCTAGTTAATACTGGGGCAAACTAAAACTAAAAACCTCGAGAAAGACGTTTTTAAAACGTGTTTTGAAACGGTTGTTTTTAACCACTGGTGGAATTTCATTTTAGGGGGTTTTTCTTTTTCCACTTAATCCCAAAGCCGGCTCCCCCCTCAGTACTGGGTCGCGCTTGCACACTTTTATTCAAGACTTAAATAACATCAAATTTAATTAGGTAATTTTGATTTAATTTGTTTCGTTGAAACTTATTTGTATTAATGTAAGGTTTAACGGCCACGTTATTTTTTTACATAACTTGCAATGTATCTAGTCACTGACGTGTTTTAATTACTGTAGTTTTGCCGTTTTATCCTGTCTCCTTAATTTAAAAAATGTTCTATTCTTCTTTATTGTAACGAAGGAGCAAAAAACTAAACTTAACTAAGACATTGCTTCGCTAAGCTGCATTTGCCCGCGTCGTTTGTGCAGCGCACACACATTTGCACATACACTTTCGCGCCGCACATACACTTAATGACGTCAGTAAGGCTTTGTTATACACTTTAATGCCTCATAAATCAATTCTGAAATAAGAAATCATTAAAATACCTTTTTTAATATCATTTACGTGTTATTCAAATGCAGAATAACATAAATGATTTTACAAATAATTTTGTATATTAATTATACCGTCATTTTAATGTAATTTCAATAGCATGTTACTTTTAAACGTAACCGTATTATTAGTCGTACTCTATATATAAGGTATTAATTTCGTTTAAAACTAATTCTAGCTTATATTGCAAACGGCATATTAATGTGCATGGCAATATATATGGCTATGACGGTCGCTAAGTCGGATAATGTAATAGTATTTGTTTGGTTTATTCATTTTTTGCCCCAGTATTAAAAAATGGCAAATAAAGCAAATCACGGCACAGGAACAGGAAAAGACGGCAAAACGAACAGTCGTTAAAACACGTCATTTGAAAGAAAATGGATATAACTAAATAAATATAGCAGACGCGAACACCAAACCTAGTATCCGGCATTTATGTCTGGTGTGAGGCCCTTGGGAACTTCTAGATACGAGCTACTAGATGTAGTTAAAGCTACTAGATAAATTGGGAGCTACTAGATTTTGTTAAAGCTTCAGATACCTTAGAATCTACTAGACGAGCAACAGTAAAAGGAGGGAAACTGCTCACTGAAAATAACTATTTCAAAACTTCAACAAAACAGTAATATTAACTCATTTTGTAATCCCAGCATAAATTATAATGCTCGTGACGTCATTTCAGGTGACAAACGCAAAGGATTGAAGGAAAGAAAGAACAAAGAAGGGAAAGTGCTTACTTAAATAAAGATTATGACATTAAGATTGGTCTAAAGGCGGTAGTTTGTGTAAGAGTTAGTTCTGGGTTGAGATTAGTGTTTGGGACAGGGTTAAAATTAGTTTCCATAATTTTAGTGAGCAGTTTCCCTCCTTCCCTCCTTTAGTTTCCCCCTTTTATAGAAGTGTCTGATAAGCATTGAACAGAGCACAGCTGTGTAGTTTCAAGTACACCTCGTTGAGTTTTGGTTGTAGAAAAGCTAAAAGGAGGGAAACTACACACTATGACAAATATTAAGGCGTAAGAGTTAGTGTTAAGGCCAGTATTAAACTTAGCTTTAGTCATGGGGTTATTATTATCGTTTAAGCAGAGTTAGAATTAGTTTCTGTAGTTTTAATAAGCAATTTCCCTCCTTCCGTACTTATAGTCCTTCCCCCTTTATTGTTTTAAATTGGTACTTGAACCACTTGTGCCAGGATTGTTGTGTTAAGCTTGTGCTGTGAAGAACTATAGTTTTAACCAGCCTAACAGTAGTAGCTGTATTTAGGGTACTATAAGCTGTAGCAGCGCTTAAATTTTGGCAAAACTAAAAGGAGGGAAACTGCACACTAAAATGAATATTAGGGCAGTACAGTTAGTTTAAACATGGAGTTAGAGTTAGTTCTGGGGTTGAGATTTAAGTTTAGAATAGGGTTAAAATTAATTTCCATAGTTTAAGTGAGCAGTTTCCCTCCTTCCCGCTTTCCCTCCCTTTAGCGCTGCCCCTTAAATTTTATTGTTTAAATCGCGTGAGGTTAGTTTATTGAGGTATTTTAACGACTTTCGTTTTGCCGGCTTTTCCAGTTTCCATTTTTATAAAAGGTTGTTTTTCATCGTGGAAACAAAATATATTTTACCAGTTGCCAAGATTCTTTTATCAGTAAGAATCCGTGTTTTATTAAAAAATTAAAACTCGCCGTTTAGACCTGTCCGTGTTATCAGTTAAGACACCGTATGCAAAGCACTTTAATAACTTTGTTTATGTAATTTATTGAAATCCAGGCACAGTAATATTCGAGACCTTGATATACGATTTTTTTTGTGCGGTTTCATATATAATTGTGTGTGTGCGTTTGTGTGTGTATATAAATATATATGCGTGTGTGTGTATTTATACAAGAGTGTGTGCGTTGTGTGAATTCGAACCTTTAAAATGTTCGGCAGAATTAACTATTCGTCCACACAACCGCAAAATCTGGGTATTTGCTGCAATACCATTGAATTAGCATACCAGACTGTCATCGTATCATGCCATTATCACGCTAGTATCACGTGACCATCACGCTAGCATCACGTGACCAACATTCTATTATGACGTGCATTACGTATTTCTTCATTTGCTTACCGGCACTTTAAACGATAGGAATAATGGCGGCCTACTTAACAAAGCGTAACCACAACAATACATGATCGTAAAACAGTAACTTTTATCGGCGTTAAAAATTAATGGCTTTTCATACTTTGTATGTGGTGGGGTGTTAAATACGCGTTCAACCATTGTTAGACAAGCTTTTCTTAGGAATGCTAGGATATTCATATATCACTGTGTGCGGGAAAACCAAGGGGGTTAACACACGGACAATCGTCGGATCACCTCGCGCCCACCGTCGGGTTACCGGAGCTATTGCAGTGCGTTGTGTATGATTCACACGTTCCTTTAATTTGGTAGAACCCATTAATCTGCTGGGTTGAGGCAATATACATTAAGTGCCTTGCCCAAGGACACAACCGACTAGCTATCTACCAGTTTCGATGTTTCAACTGTTTTACAGAAAAGTCATTGCATAAAGTTGTGTAGTAAGAATGGATTCGATAAGCAATATTAACATAAAAATATGGGTTTGTATGTGTTAGAATGTTAAATGTTCGTTTAATCACGTTTAGACGTGCTTAACCTCCCATGTTATAACTATTTCTACTCAGAACCCATCTCTTAAGGTTACATGTAATAAGTATGAATTTAATAACCAACATCAACAATATAGTTTGGAACGAGAAATTCTGGCTGCCTGAGAATTATTCGTTCAAAGATATCCCTCAAAGACCCGACAACGGAGCGACGTTACTCCAGCAGCTAGCATCTATGATTGCCCTGCTAGTACTTGTACGAACTGTATACGACTATTGTATAAGATGGCTGTGTAAGAGGTACAAACTGGACACGGAAAAACCCAAAGTCCATACTGTACCAGCGTTAGACGAGTTTTACAAGACTACAAAGCGGCCTTCGGACACTGAAATACTAGTTCTGTCGAAGAAACTGGATATGACTGAACACCGCGTTTATACCTGGTTTCAACGCAGACGGAGTTTAGATAAACCAGGTTTATCTAAGAAACTCAGCGAAAGTAGTTGGCGGTTTATATTCTATACCTCAGTTTTCTCATACGGGTTTTATTCATTAAAATCAACACCGTGGTTATGGGATTCTTCATATTGCTGGACAGATTTTCCCGTTCAAACGGTCCATTCATCGACTGAAATGTATTACCTGCTCCAACTCAGTTTTTATTCGTCGCTTCTTATCACGCTCTTGAGCGACATCAGGCGGTCGGATTTTAACGAACAGGTTATACATCATATTGCAGCAATAACAGTGATATTGATCTCATTCACAAACAACGAAGTCCGGATCGGATCGCTTGTAATGTTAGTACATGACGTGGCTGATATTTTTCTAGAAGGTTCGAAATGCGTGCACTACCTCAAACTGAACACTTTAGCAGATATTGGATTCGTGTGCTTCACAACTGTGTTTTATATAACTCGGTTGTACGTTTTCCCCTTCCATATAATCCGAGCGGCTTCGGTAAACAATCCCTTCATTCGATGTCCGTCCCATAAACTGTGCGTTGTACTGCTACTTGTGCTACAAGTCCTACATCTGTTCTGGGCGAAGACGATTTTCGACATCGCGAAAAGACTTGTGCGAGGGGATAACGCGACTGATCTACGAAGCGATGACGAAAGCGAATGAAAGTTGAAAACAATATTAAAACATTGGAAATTAAAATTGAACAAAAAATGGATTAAAAAATACTAAAACGGACGGAAATACGGAAGGAAAACTGTAAACAACAATACAACATTGAAAATTGAAATTGAACAACAAATGGATTAAAAATACTAAAACGGATGGAAAGGCGGAAGAAAAACTGATCTATTAAAGACGGAAACTAATTCTAACCCTGTAGCCGGTTTTCTTAAACCTAGTAATCTTGAGTCTAGTGATCTTGAATGAACGTCGAATAAACGTTGAAGAACAAGAATAATGAAAGCCGAATGAAAGTCGGACATTAACAACTACGACACTACGACAACTACGACGCTACGACAGCAATATTGCATTGAGAATGGTAACTATATAACGAAAGGGTAGCAAAGTAAACTCCAATAACATTGTACAACATTACTAACCTTAAAGATGAAACCTAAAGGAACAACGGATTAAAATATTATGCATGGAAAATAAACGACAAAATTGTTTGAAAAATTCAAAAACCAATGGATTAAAAATACTTTAAAAACGGATGGAATAAAACTGTGAAAAGTGTTTCTAAGCCTGCCCCCAGTAATCTCAACCCTGTCTACAGCCAAACCTCTATAAACGAGGGAAAGATAAATTATATGAAAACTAATTCCAACACTAACCACAATAATCTTAACCCGAACACTACCGTCCAAACCTTTATTATTCTTTCATTGTTTACCTTCTTATGAAAACCCTACGAAAATGGACTAAATTGTTTGTCAGAAAGTTATAGTTTTTAAACAAACTTTAGTTTTGCCAAATATACTAGTAAAACAAATTAAGAATTTTTATGTTAAGGAAATTTACTTTATTTCATATTCATCCGAATACATCTAAATAATGTGTGTACATATTTATTACTTTAGAAAGAAATAAAGTGAAAAATTGAAACGTCTCAATACGAAAATACATAAGTTGTTTAATGTTGATGTTTTTATGTCAATTTTTTTATGTTGATTTTTTTTTAATTTTTTCGTTTGTTGATGACGTGTTTCGACAACTTTCGTTTTTATTTTTTTAAATTTTAAACATCAGATTCTTTCGCGATTTACCGCGGAAAATAAAATAAACAACACAATCCTGAAAAACTGATTTAGTTTAAATACGACAGATTAGTCTGGTTGGTTAGTCCGTCGCCTTTCAGTCGAAGGGTTTTAGGTACGAAACTGGTCGCTAGCTTGTCGGTTGTGACCTTGTTTAAGGCACTTTACGGACATTGCCTGAACCCAGCGGATTATTGGGTTCTACCAAATTGAAGGAATGAGTCTATCATACACAACACACTGCAATAGCTCCGGTAACACGACGATGGGCGCGAGGTGATCTGACGATTGCCCGTGTGATAACCCCCTTGGTTTTCCCATTCACGGGGATAAACATGAATATCCTATCCTAATACCATCTCTTACAACAACAAAATATGCTTTTTTTTGTATTTATTCCAAGTTATTCATATTCTGGATTTGTTCTTTCATGCCGTTATCGAACATTTCTGAAATTTAAAACAAGGTTTTGATTGACATTTAGACATAATGCTAAATTTAAACTAATTATTGATAAGCTATACTAATGCATAGAGATTATGTGTAGTCAGATTTATTAGCTGAATTGTAGCTAAATTGAATCGTCAGTCGAAATGGTGTTTGATGGGAACCAGCCGTTCGCTGAACCTAGTAAAATATTAAATTCTTCTAAGTTAAAGGTGAATTATACACAACACACTAAAATACCTTTAAGAGTTTAATTGAAATAACTTATTGGTCAAGCACAGAAGCAAAATTGACTTTAGCCCCAGCCCTAATGGTATAATCTTTATTTTAGCAGTTTAACTTCTTTCCCCCCCCCTTTCTTCTATTGATGGGAATTCCCCTCATCAGTTATAACCAAATAATCCAACGATAACCAATCAATACTACCCTTAAATAATATAAATACCCCCTCCCCCTCAATAACTCACCTTGTATTTCTTCCTCGTCCATGTTTTCATCGTATCTCGTCAGCCAAGCCCATCGACGTCTTCCTGCTTCCGCCACTTGTGACGTCATAATGAGCGCGAGAGCGACTAAGATAATGAGTGTCTTGTTCATCTGAGATGAAGAATCGTTCATTGGTCACGTGATACAAATGGTAGACGGACTTATTACCTTTTTTCCGTGACTTTATTATTAGGATTTTTATGTATTGATGGTGGGAAAATTAGGATAGGATATTCATATTTATCCCCGTGAATGGGAATACCAAGTGGGTTAACACACGGGCAATCGTCAGATCACCTCGCGCCCACCGCGGGGTTACCGGAGCTATTGCAGTATGTTGTGTATGATAGACACATTCCTTTAATTTGGTAGAATCTATTAATCCGCTAAGTTTGTTATATAACAACCGCCATTTTGCTGTTTTCCTGCTTTACTTTTATTATATTACATAGATTAACCGACCTTTTTTGTAGTGTGATTACTAAATTAGTAGAATAAATAAGGTATAATATATGGCAAAATGTATCAATTAATAGAATATTAATTCAATTAATGTTTTTAAAGAAGCAAAATTAGTTTGGTTAATTTTTTTTGCTCCTTTGTTATTAAATAAGAATGGTATTTTAATTAAAACCAAGAAGACTGGATAAAACGACAAAACTACAGTAGTTTCAACATGTCGGTAAATGCACACGGTATAATGGAGAAAAATTGACGTGACATTTAAACCTTACAATATTCAAATTAATAACAAATTGAGGCAGAAAAATTTAAATCAAAATTAATAAAAACAAATTTAGGATTACTTGATGGTCTTGAGATCCATGGTTTTAGTTTCAACTAAAATTCTTTATTTTAAACAACTACCAAAATTCTTTATTTTAAATCTAATAAATCAAGAGTTTAGACCAAATTGAAGGAACATGTGAATCATACACAACACACTGTAATAGCTCCGGTAACCCGACGATGGGCGCGAGGCGATCTGAAGATTGCCCTTGTGATAACGCTTGTTGCGTTTTTTTTATTCACAGAAATAAAACATAAATATCTACACTTATAACACCCAACCTACCTTGGAGTAATTCTTCCTTGAAAGATTTTCCTTTCTACAAGCCTGGTTCCTTTATGCTATACTTATGTTTACTTTAAAATAACGTTTTTTCTTTATTATATCTATAAAGAAAGAAAAAAGAAGGATAATCGTGAATCCGGTGTAAGACCATTATGAAGCATAAACAGATAGCCGACCCATATGGTGGGAAAGTTAGGGAACTCAATGCTTTGGTGTATACAAATCACTTTTATTTGTACTGTGCTGTATTTTAAACGCGATCGATAAATATACTCAATTGGAATACACATACCATTTGTAAACAAAAGCGGTCCGATTGACGAGCCCATTATTCGAAACTTGACTCAGAGAATTCACTTTTGCGTGGTAATTAATATTACGTGGAATTGTAGGTTGAATTGAACCAATTTTAGAACCCACCTAGACAAGATATTTATGTTTTTCCCCATGAATAGGAAAACATGGATAGGAAAAGGGATATGCTTTGGTGAACAAATCACTCTTATGTGTACCGTTGCTGTATTTCTAATGCGATCGAATAATAATTTCACTCCTGTACAAAATACAAAAGTATTTATTTATATACAAATGTGGACCGTTTGACGAGCCCATCATGGGTTCGAAACTAGACCAAGTAAATAACTCTAATATTGCGTGGGATTGTAGGTTTAATAAAACCAATTTCAGAAGCCACCTAAAAAAGGAAATATATTTTTTCCCAATGGATGGGAAAACGCAAAGGGCGTTATCACATGTGTCAGATCACCTCGCAACCACCGTCGAGTTATCGAAGCTATTGCAATGTGTTTTATATGATTGAGACAGGTTTTACCACGATTTTACCACGAACACCACGATTAGAGGATATTCATGTATATCACCGTGGATGGGAAAAACAAGGGCGTTAACACACGGGCAATCCATTTTTGAACCAAGTTATTTGTTGTTGATTACAGTTATAGTTTAGTTTATTTTCATTTTTGTTTCCAAAATAAAAACACGAAGCAGCCCAATTGATAAAAATTTGGAAAACGGGAATAAACGGCAAAACGACAGTCGTTAGAACACGTCTAAAAAGCAATAAATTATTAAAGTTCGCTATAATTAGACGTTTCCGCTAAACCCAAAGGTCATATAAAAAGATGAAAATAGGCAAAAACTACAGTAGTTTAACAACATCATTAAATACACAAGGTATAACATAATAAAATAAAGACGTGTCAGATAAACCTTACATTAATTCAACTAATCTAAACAGCCACCATCAGTTAGTTAATTTACACTTAATCTAAACAGCCACCATCAGTTAGTTAATTAACACTTAATTAAAGGAACGTATCTATCATATACAACACACTGCAATAGCTCCAGTAACCCGACGGTGAGCGCGAGGTGATCTGACGATTGCCCGTGTGATAACGCTTCTTGCGTTTCCCATTTACCGGGATAAAACATAAATATCTACACTAATAACACCCAACCTACCTTGGAGTAATTCTTCCTTAAAAGATTTTCCTTTCTACAAGCCTGGTTCCTTTATGCTATACTTATGTTTACTTTTAAAAAACGTTTTTTCTTTATTATATCTATAAAGAAAGAAAAAAAAGGATAATCGTGAATCCGGTATAAGAGCATTATGAAGCATAAACAGATAGCTGGCCCATATGGTGGGAAGTTATGTGACTGAATGCTTTGGTGGTGCTGAAATCACTGTTATTTGTACGGTCGTGGTGCTGTATTTTTAACGCGATCGATAAATATACTCAAATGGCATACACATACCATTTGTATACAAAAGCCGTCCGATTGACGAGCCCATTATGGGTTTAAAAATTGACTCAGTAAAAAGATTTTACTTTTGCGTGGTAATTAATATTACGTGGAATTGTAGGTTTAATTGAACCAATTTTAGAACCCATCTAGACAAGATATTTATGTTTTTCCCCATGGATAGGAAAACATGGATAGGAAAAGGAACTATATGCTTTGGTGTACAATTCACTCTTATTTGTACCGTTGCTGTATTTCTAATGCGATCGAATAATAATTTCACTCCTGTACAAAATACAAAAGTATTTATTTATATACAAAAGTGGACCGTTTGACGAGCCCATCGTGGGTTCGAAACTTGACAAAGTAACTAACTTTTATATTGCGTGGGATTTTAGGTTGAATCAAACCAATTTCAGAAGCCACCGAAAAAAAGAAAATTTATGTTTTCCCCAATGGATAGGAAAACGAAGAGGGCGTTATCACACGGTCAGATCACCTCGCGCCCATCTTCGGGTTACCGGAGCTAATGCAATGTGTTGTGAATGATTAACACGTTTGTTTAATTTAGTAGAAGCCATTAATCCACTGGGTTCAGGCAACTCTTTGTACGTGCCCAAGGATTCAGTTTGGCT
The DNA here is from genome assembly GCA_000149265.1 of Ciona savignyi. Classification (NCBI taxonomy): domain Eukaryota; kingdom Metazoa; phylum Chordata; class Ascidiacea; order Phlebobranchia; family Cionidae; genus Ciona; species Ciona savignyi. The sequence continues at coordinate 32,417 of CH003252.1, forward strand.
GCTGCTTAGTTGTTCAATCGGTCGCTATTCAGGCGAAGAGTTGCAGATTCGAGATTTGAAACTGATCGTTATTTAGTCGTCGATGTCCTTGGATAACGGACATTGCCTGAACCCACCGGAATAATGGGTTCTAAACACATCATTAAATACACACGGTATAACATAATAAAATAAAAAACGTGTCATTTAAACCTTACATTAATTCAACTAATCTAAACAGCCACCATCAGTCAGTTAATTTTATGGCAATCGGGGAAGTGACGATTTTCCTACATTTCTAAAAATCGTGTTAGTTTCAAACTGTTAAAAGGAAGCGATCACAGGATCGTGATAAATTATAGCTTCCCGGTGTATTCATAAAGATACTAATAATACATGTACATAGAGATACCAATATAGTGTATATTAGTATCTCTATGGGTGTATTATTATTGCTTTTTATATACACTCATTCTCATTATATCGTCTTGATTAATTTTTGTTTCAACATTTATATTTGGCCGCACCGTCCGCTATATTTCTTTGGTTACAGCCATTTTCTTTTAAATAATTTGTTTTAACGACCTGTTAATAAGGATAAGGATAAGATATTCATCTTTATCCCCGTGTATGGGAAAACCAAGGTGGTTAACACACGTGTAATCGTCAGATCACATCGCGCCCATCGTCGGGTTACCGGAGCTATTGCAGTGTGTTGTATATGATAGACACGTTCCTTCAATTTGGTAGAACCCATTAATCCGCTGGGTTCAGACAATGACCGTAAAACGCACTGTCCAAGGACACAACCTACTAGCTAGCGACCAGTGCGCCGTAAATTGTTTTATTTGCCATTATTTAATACTGGGGCAAAAAAGGAATAAAAAAAACTAAAAAAAACTTTTATAAATCTCATCTATCTGGCCATTATATATGCTGTCATATGGAAATGTAAACACTGACATCTCTTTCTTTATACTGTACAATAATTAAGTGTACTTTTTTATTCTTCCACACTTTTCCTGCTTTTAAACGATTTATAAAACGACATTTGAGACACGATTCTGTATTGTAAGAAAATACTTCATATAAAATATAAAATTTTACTGATATAACCGCAAATATATGGGCGACAACAAATAATTAATTAGTAAACAGTGTTGTCTTATCTGTAGTTCTGAATACAACACTTTCCAAGGAATTTAAGTTCGCACCATTGTAATTGCAAAGGGCGCTAGACTTCGCAAGATAAGTCTTTTCGACAAGTAAATTGGCGAATAGACCAAAAGATTAAAGTACGAAAACAGCTGATTGTCTGGAATTTTTTCTAAACAAAAATAACTTGTAGTGAAATGTTACGTCTTTATATTTGTTAGGTAATTACGACGTTAGTTAGTTCCCTTTGTTAAGATGTATTCAATCTATAGACTTGTAAGTGTATATATGTCTAGGTAGTTTAGAAAAGCGTCTGATAAGACTTTGTTATTTTAATTTATGACCTCAAATGTTATTATTGTTACGTTGCTATGTGGGTTTAATGTGCACAGTAAGAAATTATTTATATACGCACTGCTAGCATACTGTTGTGTAGGTTATGTGGACTAATGTTTACATAAAATAAAAGGAATGCGAACAGAGAGACATCGCACTGATGTTAAAGTGGGTGCCTCTAAATACTACAGGACCGCTTGGAGCGCTTGGATCGCTTGGATCACTTAGATTGCTATGGAAAGTAATTCTAACCCTGTCCCAAACACTAATCTCAACCCCAGAACTAACTTTAACCCCAACCCTAACATTAATATCATGGCTTTTGTAATTACTAAGTATAGTAAGCGATCCAAGCGATCCAAGCGCTCCTGTAGTATTTAGAGGTACCGTGTTAAAGTTACTAAAATAAAAACAGAACTAACTAAAATATTTAAAAGACAGAACTAGAATAATACAGATAATGAATTTATTTTATTGTTGGACTTTTAACCCCAAAAGTAAGGCAGGGGAAAACTAAAAAGGAGGGAAGGCGGGAAGGAAGGAAACTCTACACTAGTTGGTTTTAAACATGGGTTTGGAGTCGCCCATTAATGCACATAGGAAAGGCAGTAGCTTAAAATTATATAAAAGAAAATAACTCAAAAGTCAATGAGATATCAAATCAAATATATTTATTTGTTAAACGCACAGTAACAAAATTATAACAATCTGAAAATAAATTAAAATAACTAAAATTTAGATTGATGAGATAGATATACAGAAATAACAAAATTGATTGGTATTTATAACTTATGTTTGCAATGTCCAACTAAAGAAATATTATATTCGTAAATAAATAGTTTATAAAAAAAGAGTTTATAATTATAACGCACACATATTCTATGTATACAGTATGTTAAATATGACTTATTTGAGCCTTTAACTAGCTATGAGATTAACATAATATATATATATATATATATATTTCTCTGGATGAAATTAAATCAATCGAAATATTACAGGAAAAAACAGAAAAAGACATAGATAGTCATAAAGTTAAATGTTCCTTACAAGTAGCTATGTGGGGATTAGCTATGTAAACTCTAGCGGCCCACCAAATACCAGGCCTGCAGTCGTATGCTATCGTAGTCCAAGAACAAAAAAACATGCGACCACTCTCGAGCAGGTCTCGTCGTGTAATGATAATCTCAAAGTCGAACACAAAGTCACGACACAAAGTCGGGGGATAGAACAGATGCGAGAAAGGTTTAAACATAGAAGGCAACAATGGGTTAAAAAATACAGAACGCCACAGCTACATTAACCAGCTAGGGTTCAAACATAACCATAATAATATTATTCTGTTTATTTCTCCAACCAAATTAATTTTTCATCAATTTACAATACAATACAATTTTTATTTTTGTTTCTTTCGCTGCAGCGTTTATAACCAACAATTTAAAAATACATGTCATATACATATGTATACCAAAACAAATATGGCGTTAACTAAAATTCCAATAATTAACCAAAGAAATAAAAAATACTACAGCAAAACAGGAAGGCACCAAAAAAACTAAAAGTTATCTAGTTTGGCGCCTCCCTGTAATTTAAGTTTACACAATTTAAGTTTACATAAAAAGAACAACCAAAAACATTTGGGAATTATTGAGTCAGATGTCCCTAGCAAGTAGCTATAACCAGCTAGGGTTGGATTTAAACATAACTATATAACTTAATTTAACGCATAGCCAGATATAATATGATTATGTAACTAACAGACTTCATTTACCTATTTGTAACACAATAAGATAAATTAAATAACATTGTTTTGAATAATTACCACAATCATTACCAACTACAAGTGTGTAATGTTGTGGTAACTTTTACAATATGAGAAAAATCAATTGGAAGGTGGGCATAGGCGGCGACTTCAGTAAAATGTTACCGTTGCGCGAAATTTTATGACGTCACAATCGGCCCTATGCCTCGAACTAACTCGGATAGAACTATGATACTAACGATTTACAATGCTGAAAGATTAAGCCAGGAGTTTAAGTGTTTAATCTAACTACTTCCCCCGCTGAAATATTGCATGGTCGTTAATACGCAGCTCAGCGTCAACAATACGGAAAGAATATACCAAATATTTATGTGTCTGCGAGGGCTGTGCAAGAATCCAGATTTTTATAACGGTTAACTGATCAAAGAAATAAACCGTTAACCGATGTTAGCCTACTGTTCTCTCTAGCTAATACTTAGTAATGGCAAGAACATGGGGGAAAACGGGAGTGCGTCAGTGGTCCTGTATTGAATCTAGGTCAACGTAACCCTAGGTCAAATCGCCGATCAAAGCAATAAACACCGCTGGAAAAGCGGCGCTGCGGTTAGACGATTTAATGTGATAATTATTTAAATGCGCAGGGATTTTTTTTGCGTAATTATAAAACAGACATTGCAGCGAATTTGCAACGTTGCGCCGCAACGGCGGAAGTCGGCGCCCATGAAGGTGGGGGTGGTTATTCCAAGTTGTGATTTCTATTTGTTTGATAGATTAGTCTGGCGCGTTAGCAAGAGTCTTTTACTATAAAAACGTTTTTACTGAAACAATTTTTTTTCTAAATTCAATTCTTTTCCTCAGAAAATCACCATATTTACCCAGTCAGAATAGTGTTGTCCTAACCACAATGTTAATATCTGCATAGCTACACCATGAATGGAACGTGGGTTGAACCACAGATCAACCTGGAACTTGAATGTTTGAACACAACAAGTGAGGTCATCAATCAACTAGAGAATGAAATAAGTGTAAGTTGTAGTGTTTCCAGATGTTTTGTGGCAGTGTTTCCAGATGTTTTGGAGCAGTGTTTCCAGATGTGCTGTAGCAGTGTTTCCAGATGTTTTGTCTCAGTGTTTCCAGATGTTTTGTCTCAGTGTTTCCATATGTTTTGTAGCAGTGTTTGCCTTGTTGTCACCAATAACATTTGTGACATTAGAATGCTGGGCAACAAAGCCAAAGTGTGTATAAGCATGGTACAATAGTTAAAAATGTTATTATCGGGGCAAGTTTAAATCTAGAATCAATAGTTTTGGGATTTTAAATGTAAAACGGTGTAAAATATACTCAAAATTATTTAAAAATTTCGTTTTTAACTGTAAGCACTTAACTTTAAATTGCAAGAATCAAAATAAAATTTTGGATTATATTTATATCCTATAATTGTGCAATAGCTATCTTTAACAAAGACTAAAAAGTGTAATATATGTGTGACCTAAAATACGTAATTTAACACTTAAAAATTTTAGCTTTCTTAAATCAAAATAAAAGTTTCAATACCTTGTATTTGAATGTACACTACACTTAAATTAAGAGGAAGTTTAATTTCAAGACTTTCAGTTCCCCCAAGGGAGTCCCCAATTAAAGTTGAAACCAATGGTGCAACCATTTAATATATGGGTTCCTGTGTAAACAGATGAATGAGTGTTAATATTCATTCCATATCAAACCTTGCACCCCAATTATATTATATTAACCAACCCCAAGCAATATAACACATAGTACATGAATATAAACTTAATATAGTTTGACTAGTTGATCCTTTGGATCTTTCACTGCATTAAGTGCAAATGTATGGTATGGATATTTCATCAGTGCATTTCGTTAGATTCATTTGTTTGTTTTGATGGTGTGTTAATTATCGCTGAATGTATGTTATTATTTGATGAATTAAAATGAAATATAGAACAAATCTTGGGAGATTATGTGTGCGGTTTGCCCCAGGATATCATATTGACCATTAAACAGGAAACTTAAAAAGGGTTTTAATGTTTACTCATAAACTTAACGATTCTATTACAACCTTTGCTGTAATGAACTTTTATTATTTTGCTTTTTATATCTTTTGATTTATGTAGAGTAAATATAATTTAACATTGGGAGTATTAATGCAAAATGTAGTTAAAATTACCTAAACATTAATGATTTAAACGAAAAATTAACCATTATATCCATCACAATATATTTTACAGAATAATTAACTTAAGCATCTATGAAAAACCACAGTTTAAGGCTATAACATATATTGTGTTGTATGAGGTATATATCAATTGGATTTATAATGGTGAATCAAGTTCATCTATAAACATCTCTGAATTTGATTTTGTTTTGAAAGAGTTTTATCCCTGTGTGTAATAATTTGTGTGTTGTTTGTTGGATTTTTGTGTTATATTCAATTTTGGGTTGCCAGTTTCATTTTTGGGTTGGTTTTATTTTTGGGTTTGTTTCATTTTTTGATATAATTACAATATACATCAAAAGAGATATTATGGTTATTTCCTTTGCAAAAACTAGCAGATAGCTAGAATAACTGTCCATTTCAATCGAAAGGTTGCAGGTGCGAAACTGGTCGCTAGCTAGTCGGTTGTGTCCTTGGGCAAGGCACTTTACGGACATTGCCTGAACCCAGCGGATTAATGGGTTCTATCAAATTGAAGGAACGTGTCTATCATATACAACACACTGCAATAGCTTCTTTTGATTACTTATGTGATAACACCCCTTGCGATTTTCTTTTTATGAGCGTTAACATGACACACTACAAAAACTACACAACACACTATAAAAACATCTTTTAATTACTCCTGTGGTAACACCCCCTGCGTTATATAGGGGTTATAATGAATATCATTTCTTCTGGACATGTATATAGCAATGCAGAGCAATGATAACAAATGTTCCAATGATCAACCCCACCTAACCTCACATGAACCGTATACCGTAGGAAAGACGGATGAGTTACCGCACTGCGCTCACCGAATCTACTCGCAAGTTGAACAGATTGTCGGGAAAGCTGGGAGATAGTGTGGGGAAAGCACGGCCGTACTATGAGATGAAGAGGAAAGCTAAGGAGGTGGGTTGGTTGGGTGGTGGTTGGGTGTTTGGGGGGTTGGGTGTTTCGATGGTGGTTGGTTGGATGGTGGTTGGGTGTTTGGGGGTTGGTTCGATGGTGGTGTATTAATAATGGTTGGATGGTGTTTGATGATGGTTGGGTGGTGTTTTGATGGTTAGGTGGTGGTTTTTTGATGATGGTTGTGTGGTGTTTCCATGGTCGGGTGGTGTGTATATGTTGGTTAGTGTTTTGATGGTAGTGTTTTTATGGTGGTTAGTGTTTTGATGGTGGTGTTTTTATGGTGGTTAGTGTTTTGATGGTTGGGTGATGTTTTAATGGTTGTTGGGTGGTTTTTCTAATTACTACCGGATTGCTTGGAACGCTAGAGCGCTTACTATTAGGGCTGCGAATTAACGGTTAATTTAAAAAACGGTTAACTGATGTAAAAATAATCGGTTAACCGTTAACCGATTTTCTTTAATCTACCATCAAATCGGCACCGTTTTTGGCAAAAAAAGTTCAGACAGCCGTAAAGGGCAGCAAAGAAATAACGCGCGTGATTACCGGCATTACCGGGTCTTATTTATGTGTTAATTTATAGTTTTTAAACGTCACCTTAAGACACATAGTATAACTTTGATTGTAATGTAAATATTGAGTTAAAAATCAAACAATCACGTTCTGAATGGTTGCTTATGTTACGTTGACAATCAAACAATCGACGTGTGAATGGTGCGTATATTACGTTGACAATCAAACAATCGACGTGTGAATGGTTGCTTATATTACGTAATAATGAAACAATCAACGTGTGAATGGAGTTATGTATATTTGAAGATTATTAAAACGCAATTACGGCCAATTAAATGTGGGCGGTAAAGTAACGTTAAAAAACGGTTAAACGGTTAAAATTTGAAGTGACGGTTAACCATAAAAACGGTTAACCGTGGTTAACCGTTAATTTTTCGCAGCCCTACTTACTATACTTCGTAATTACAAAGTAACTTAAAATGGAAAACTTCTCACTAAAGAGAAGATTAAGATATTAATGTTAGGGTTGGGGTTATAGTTCTGGGGTTGGGTGGTTGCCCATTGTTGAACAACCAATTTTATTTATACTTTCATTATAAAACCAATAATGGGTCGTACTAATACTGAAAGAATGTTTTGATCTCCCATCCATTTGTACTAAATTGAAGGAACGTGTGAATTATACACAACACAATGCAATAGCTCCGGTAACCCGACGGTGGGCACGAGGTGATCTGACGATTGCCCGTGTGTTAACCCCCTTGGTTTTCTCATTTACAGGGTTAAACATGAATATCCTATCCTTGAGTCACACTAGGTAGGCCCTATGGAGAAATGAACTATAAAAGATATTACTATCCATACCCACATTGAATAAAGGGAAACAAAATATTATTTCATGTTTATATCAATTGAATAATCTATCATTCTATCCACACTGTAACGACATGTTAAACATACTTAGAATAATAATGTAATATTGATTCAGTTACCTCACTCTTATTTCGTTTATCTTATATTATGTTAATCTTAGGAGCCAGTTAAAAGTACAAATGTGTTATATTTAGTATTTTGTATACATAGAATATGTGTGTGTGGGTTTTAATTATATACACGTTTTTATAATGTAATGTTGATGTAATAGTTACCAATCTCCTTTTTCGTTATTTCTACAAAGTTTAAAAAAGGATCCAATATTCGAGGCTAAACATGCATTTTGACATTTTGCACAATTATCTAATTACCATCTTGTACTTATTAATAGAACAAGCTGCATGTAATGTTCTGTGTGTAAAAGGTCATAACATTTATGTAGCTGGAAATCGCATGTAATTATTGTGCTGGTGTGCAGATAATAATCAATCACACAATTCAAATACCCATGAAACTGAAATATAGATTATATACAAATATTAGACAAATATAGCTATATAATTTTTTTTTAGTTATTTTAGCTTGGCTTTTATAAACAAGAATAATTCATGTAGAAATCGTAGAATTTTCTTTCCCAACATACAAGTTACAAGGTTATATATAACTTTCACTATCTGTGCAAAACTGATAATTATAAAATGTGTTAGTTTCTATATAGGCTGAAGTTAAACTCACCATGCTTATCATATACGAAATGTAATGTTAACTTTCATATTAGAAGCATATTTTTACGACGTTTGTTTTTCCGGTATGTAATATGAGTCTTAAGTGGAGTGGTGTGTATCTTTCTTACTCGTCCCATATTCACGCTACCTCTGTTGATCATGGATCACGCAAACTCTATTTTTCCAAATATTTTACCATCCAAATTACACCCATAATGTTCAAATTATTTGAGTTAACATTACATTTAATATGAGTTAAACTTCAACCTATATTGGTATCAATAGCATTTTACAATGATCAGTTGTAGAAAGATTTTATAAAAACAATATAAAACCTCTCACCATTCAACTATAAACCCACCCACATATATTACAACACCAGGATATTGGTGCTTGGGTTTGTAGCAATACATTCTAAATTCAAACCACAG
>CH003252.1:42788-61869 GCA_000149265.1 Ciona savignyi
GAAAAAGTTAAAATCGAACATCGCAAAATCTCGGCCCTATTTCGAGGAAAAGCAGCTTACTCAGCGCCATCTAGAGGTGGGTGGTTGATATCTATGTTTGTTATCGTTAGAGGGGAAAACCCTTTTGGTTAGATTTTATTCTGCAGTTTAGAACTGTTATTAAATTATCTTTAAAATTAAAACAACATTTTGGTTAATTTCATAAAATACAAGTTTAAATTATATTTAGTTATTGAATATTACTTTATTCAATAAAACCATGGTTCAAATTTAAAACCATGTTTGTGTTAATTATTTACTGCATATTTAAATTACTCATTTAATAATTAATATTACATTTATTTAATATAATCATGGTCAATTTGATTCTGAATTTTATCAGTGTTAAGTTAAATTACATTTGGCTGGAAAATCAGGCAGATTAACTAATTTAAACTTGATGTTGGGTATTATAATACACATTTAAATTACATATTTAATTAAAGGGTATTACATCCATTTATATATTATTGCTTATTTAATAAAGGAAATCGCGGTAGATTTGATTCTTAATCATTAAGACTAATCACTAAAAACCGAAATCTTAATGAATTTATACCAGATTATTTTTATTTTCTTCAAAGAATTTAACAAAATCTTATTTTCCAATATCGGACCATTTTGTATACTGTATATTAAGAGTTTCCCAAGGATTTTATGTATCACAACTTAAAAATAAATGGAAAACTTTTATATCAGTTTTTTCCTTTTGAAAATATTCAACACAATATTATTTGCCCATATAGGAGCATTTTGATTCACAAAATAATTTAAATGACTTTTTACTTTGATTTGAATGTTGATTTGAATGGATATGATACTGGTATAACTGCTATTATAGTTAGTATTTGTACTTGTTGTATCTGTTAAATATAAATGTGTGTTTTCTTATGAAACCTAGTTTAAAAGACTTTTAAAAACTTACAGAAATCCAAGTTTTATTTTGTTTAAAATGCGATAATGTAGTGAATTATCAAAACAATCATGGTTTACTAGACACCAGACACCATACACTAACATAGTAATATAGTCAAGATAGGTAAAAATCTGAACATTATTTAATAACACGTTTTGAACAATGTAATGTCTAAGTCTAGCAACTTAACCGGTTTCCTAGAAAGGTAGCTAATAACTTAATAACCACATGGGAAATTTAGTGAATATTTCTATAAAAATAATTTTTAACAAGCAATACGGTGTAAATGTGCTGGTTTCCTATTTTATTGACTTTGGATTAGCACAATTATTCATTTTGTATATTAATTTTACTAAATTCATAATCACCACATAATTAGTGCTTCAGTATAGGGGATTAGGGCTATAACACAATGCCTATGTTCCATATGTTATTTACATAATCCGAATTATTCAATCAATTCTGTATCGAACAATAGCTGTATTTGACATTATAAGAGTCTCATAATATTAAAAACATACAGTTGTTTATTGTTTACATCTTAAAGGATTAACTACCAGTTTAAAACAAAACCACTGGTTTAGATAGATGAAGAACTATGTGAACTGAATTTAACTTTATTCAATGTTTACACAAACTTTTAACTTAACTTGGCGCTGTAACATAAGCAATTTAGTAACTGACAAAATAAACGTAATGTCGTGGAAAATACAAGTAAAGTCAACTGTAAAGTACAGAACTGAATTTAAAGCCGCTATAATAAAACAATTAACGAAAAACATGCCCGCCAGACTGTTTAAGTGATGTTATAAATTACCATTTCACTAAGTGGAAGGTAACAATGATAATCTTTTAACAGGAATTGTTTTCTTGAAATTTAAAAAGTAAAAATAATAAAACATATTGTCAACGACTATAAAAGATAGGATATTCATGATTATCCCCCTGAATGGGAAACCAAGGGGGTTAACACACGGGCAATCGTCAGATCACCTTGCGCCCACCGTCGGGTTACCGCAGCTATTGCAGTGTGTTGTATATGATAGACACGTTCCTTCAATTTGGTAGAACCCATTAATTCGCTGGGTTCAGGCAATGTCCGTTAGGTGCCTTGGACACAACCGACTAGCTAGCGACCAGTTTTGAATCTGTAAAATTTCGGTTGAAAGGCGACGCACTAAACCACCAGACTAAACGGGTCGGAAGTAAAATAATGACTTTAATTCCTGCAATTTCCTGCGTGACTACATTGAAACCTATATGCGTCAACACACATTGCATTGGTATGATGATAATGAGATATTTTTAATCACTTTTTTTTTGCCCGACAAAGTTAATTTTCTTGCACTCCTTACCAAAACCTATTTTTGTATATATTTCATTGTTTAGGTCATATTAACCATTCTCCCACCTAACACTTTTATTGTGAACATTTTTTAATAGTGTCAACACATCACAACCTTAAACAGTTGTCAGCGTCACGAATCATTGACAACCCCATATAGGAATACCCAACCCCTCCACAATAATAATTTCTTTTCAATCATTCACCGTTTAACCCCACAGAAACGCACTTAAATGTACCCACACTTAAATGTACCCACACTTAAATGTACCCGCACTTAAATGTACTCACACTTCAATGTACTCACACTTCAATGTACTCACACTTAAATGTACCCACACTTAAATGCACCCACACTTAAATGTACCCACACTTCAATGTACCCACACTTAAATGTACCCACACTTAAATGTACCCACACTTAAATGTACCCACACTTAAATGCACCCACACTTAAATGTACCCACACTTAAATGTACCCACACTTAAATGCACCCACACTTAAATGTACCCACACTTAAATGTACCCACACTTAAATGTACCCACACTTAAATGTACCCACACTTAAATGTACCCACACTTCAATGTACTCACACTTCAATGTACTCACACTTCAATGTACTCACACTTCAATGTACTCACACTTCAATGTACCAACACTTAAATGTACCCACACTTCAATGTACTCACACTTAAATGCACCCACACTTAAATGTACCCACACTTAAATGTACCCACACTTCAATGTACTCACACTTAAATGTACCCACACTTCAATGTACTCACACTTCAATGTACCCACACTTAAATGTACCCACACTTAAATGTACCCACACTTAAAATGTACCCACACTTAAATATACCCGCACTTAAATATACCCATACCCTACACATACAATGTTAAACTCTTCACAATAATGATTCTCTTTCAATCATTCACCGTTTAACCCCACAGAAACGCACTTAAATGTACCCACACTTCAATGTACCCGCACTTAAATGTACCCATAACCTACACATACAATGTTAAACCCTCCACAATAGCCATCCACTACAATTACCCACTTCTCTCCCCAGGAATTAAGCAACGCAGTGAAAGCTGTCGACACCAAACTCCACCAAGCGAAGTTAAAATACTCGCAAGCACTGCGTAACCTTGAGCATATCAGTAACGCTATCCACGCTTCACGTGATAAACTACCAATCCCCCAGTCCCCTGCTATCTCTACTAATAGTTCATGTGGTGAGTCAATGGAACCTTTATAACACCTTAGTCACAGCTTAAACCCTATAATAACCCCTAACCCTATATTAACCCATCAAACCCCATAATTAACCCCTCAAAACCTGTAATACGCCCATGAACCCCTATAATAATCTACCAAACTATTTAATAACCCCTCAAAACCACTTAACAATCCTTTAAACTCCATATCACTCCAAGCCCCATTTAACCCCTCCTACCCCAGGATTTGGGTCAATGGAAGACTGTAGCAGCATCCAGACTGTGATGAGCGATTTAAAGAAGTTCGACTCGGTGGATCAATTGGATCAACTCTCGGATACTTCGAGCAACGACAATTCAGATGGTGGGTTGAACTTGTTTTGTTGGCGTCATAATGTAAAGAATGGGCTATTGAAATATTATACCACCACATGATATAATTAACCTAATAATAATCTCACAAATATGTGAGTATGGGTGAAAAAAGTAAAAGGATTTTCTTAGAAAGCAAAATATCGTTCACATTCATCACTTCAAACTTCTATTTGGATGATAACTACTGCTAGACCTACGTCTGCATTTCCATCCACAAACTATCAATAATCCCTCCAACTTTCAAATGATTTTATATCCTCCTCCCCTATACCAATTTATCACCCTATTTTATTACCCCCCCCCCATTCCAGGCCCCCAACCGGAGGGGAAACCCCCAGCCACCACCCCCACCAACGAACAGCCCACCACTGGCTTCCCCCCCACCATAGAAACCAACAACAACCAGCGTGAACCACCCAAGATATTGCTCATTGCCTCCCCCACCACTCCCACTAAGGGGAATTCCCCACAGAGGATTTCCCCTGGGAAGAAAAGCAACGAACTCGTCATTTCAATTGCGGGGCTTGCTGAGGTATCTTCATGACATCACAATACCCTTTATGACGTCACACACCCTCTATGATGTCACACACCCAACCTCATTCATGTTCAAATGGCCACAAATGTTTCATTTAAAGAAACAACCTGCATATTAGCTCCACCTGTGCATTTTCAATGCTTGATGACAAAATGACGGCTCTTCTACACAGGTTATATTGGAAAACATCAAAAGTAGAATTCAACAATTCAGGTTTTGCTTTGTTATTTCATTGAAGAAATTGTTTTTTATTCTGTCGCCAAAATAATTGCATTATGATGTCACTATCCATTATTCGCTGATTCGTTGATTATGACATCATCGGTATGACGCGGGTATTATTACTCGTTATGACATCATGTTCTGTATGATGTCATAATTGGTTAGACAATTGAACTTATTACTGTGAAGTTCAGTGCCGCCTGAGATTTTGAAACAAAGACAATAGTTTATGACATCATTGACATGACTATGACATCATAGAAATGATTATGACATCAGATTTGATTGACGCTTTTGTTTATGATTTATTAGAAATTTTTTATTTCGATTTATAATTTGCATTTTTATCTTATATTAGATATTTTGTTATTTGCAGAACTTACTGTAATGGGGGGTTGTGGGGGTATACATGTTTGTCCTTATCTTAATCTGGGTATAATCTACTATTTAATGTGAAATTTATCTTGAAATTTAAATCCCAAATTAAATAATAAATGGCGCAAAACAATTTTTATTTCAATTAACCAACAAAATAATATTAATATCAAAAGCACAACCAACCTAAAATATTAATTTTTCTACTTTTGGACAATGTTATAAATCAAACTTGGATCCAATATCCTATTTTATTAATAAAACAAAAAATAAAACGCCTAACCATCTTAAATTAATTTACAAAAACGATTTCTTTTCGTATTTGGTACAGGCACCTCTGGTTAGATACCGATATGTATAATCAAATAAGTTCTGTGTGGGTTATATAACCGTATATACAAATATGACTGGTTTCAGAACTATTGTTTCACACCATGTCTTTACAGCGAGTTCTGTTTCTTTTATCAATTTGAATTGTTTCCTAGAATAAGTTGAACACAGTTCTATGATTACGTTGTAATATGAAGCACAAATATACGTCTTAATTTGCACCTTTATTTCGATCTAAATCAGTCAATTGGGTTTAATTCTATGTTCAATGAGTTTATACTCGTTTTTGGTCTGTATTTAATGTCATTATATTTAAATTACACTATTAGTGGTTAAATATGTATATTCCTAGATATAAATGCTAAGGGCAAAAATCCACGCCAATATAGATAACTTTAAATTTAATCATTTTGGAGTTTAAATAATCTTTTTAAAACTTACTTAACTTACCGTAAAAAACTTAATAAATACTCGTGTAACTTTACATAAAATGCACAAATTTAAAAATATCATAAATCTTAACTCCACCAGATTGTAAAAGCATAACTTTCGGTTTTAAAAGGTTGATTGCATAACAGGTTAATTGTTAATTACGACATCAACTAAAACATTTTACAACTGAGTTATAAATAGTGATAAAATTTTTAATTTTTGTGCGGTACTGAAATTGATTGAATTGAAATGTTGTTATGAAGCAAAATGGAAGCTGTTGTATAATATTCAATTCTCGCGTGGTAATTATATTCAGCTGGTTGGCTTAGTGGTAGCGGTTTGAACTATCAACCGAAAGGTTGTGAGATCAAAACCATCTGCTCGCTAATATGTTGAAAATATTCCAAGCCACTTAATGGATTGTGCTACCATTATATTTGACAGTGAAATAGTAACTAGGCTGTGTGCATGAGGTAATTTGACAATTGCCCCTAACCCTGTGTTATCTTACTATTATTTACTTAATAGAACATTCGTATTAAAACTGTGCGACATTTTTAAGTAATTATGATTGTTTTTGTTGCAATTTCAATTACACAAATACGTTTCTTTCTATATTTAGTTAGTCATGTATAAGTACCATAATTGTTCAAGCTAACCTATGGATATACATCAGCTTTTCCTCTATTTACGCCATATTTAAATGCTGAGGTTAAAAAACTGGTCATTTCAAACAATTTGCGTTGTGTTTAAACAGTGGGTACAGATTTTGCATTTTTTGTTCGTGTTAATTTTCTGATTTTTTCAGATTTCTTTCATTTTTAAAGAGTTTTTCCAGCGTTACTGCCAATATTTGTTATTTCTATGGAAAATGCGGATTTTGAAACAATTAAATAAAGTCGTTTCTATTTTATTTTGTCATTAATTGAATTCTCAATAGTTCATATACTTAGGTGTTTGAGATAGAATAGCATATTCATGTTTTATCCCCACAAAATGCAAAACACAAGATCAGTTCAGATTCCAATATTCATGTTTTTACTTTTTTTACATTTTAAAAAGTTGTGAAGTTATATTTAATTCTAACATCCATAAAAACCATAATTTTGTGGCATTTTTCACAATGTAGCTTCATACCAACTAGGAAATCCTACTCTTAAGTGAACAATATTTGAATTAATCTCACAATTATTGATGAATCTTTACTTAAAAGTTTGATTAGTCGTAAGAGCACATTATAAGTGTTGGTGTCATTAATTCCCAAATAATAGCCCAATATATTACAACAATAATGTGGAAGAGTGTGTTAACGCGTTTCCTATTCACATGGATAAACATGAATATCCTAAATAATGATTTCATACTATTGTTAGTGACATCATCATATTGTAATGACCAAAGCAAATGTAAATGAAGCTTTAATTCACAAGATCCCATTCCCCCAAGGGAGGTTTACATAGATTTAATTCTAATCAGTGTGAATTAATTACATTATTGATCGGAAATTGATTAATCAGAAAAAAAAGCAAAGTTTGTTCTGAGAGTGTTGGCTAAATATTTCTTATTTTAACCTGACAATGAAGAGTGCTGTGTTGTTTATGGTTTTTGGTATCAGTTTAGGGGGATTTTTAGTTGAAAGTTCAGAGGTGTCTATAAAGATTGGTGGGTTGTTTGTTGGGGAGAATTTCGAGGGATTGTTTGAGCGAGCGTGCGAGGGGGTAGGTGGGTCACACGACGGTGGGTATCACGCTGATTCAATCACGCCTGTGTTGTTCAATGCAAATTGCAGCAATTCATTGTGGAAAGTTCTGGAACTGTGTGAGGAGATCGCAAACTCAGGGGTGAGTAGGTGGTTTGTATTTTACCTGCTGAGTCGTACTTTTATTTACAAGTTGATATGACATTTTCTTCTGGATGTAGTCGGGTATTTATTTGAAGGGTTGTAGGTTCGAAACTGGCTGCTAGCTAGTCGGTTGTGTTCTTTGGCAAAGCACTTAACGTACATTTCTTGAAAGGCACTTGATTAATATGTTCTACTAAATTGGTGGCTTAGTGCTTTTAGACGAAAGGTTGCAGGTACAAAAACGGTCGCTAGCTAGTCAGTTGTGTCCTTAACCAAGACACGTACATTGCATGAACCAAGTGGATTAATGGGTCCTACCAAATTGAAGGACTGTGTCTATCATACACAACACACTGTAATAGCTCCGATAACCCGACGGTGGGCGCGAGGTGATCTGACGATTTCGTGTAACTACTCCCATTGTGTTTTCCCATTTACTGGGATAAAATAGAAATATCCTATTGATTGCAGTGTTTGGGTAACAGGAGAAACTACTCTCTAAACCAATGGAAACTAATTCTAAAGTAACATGTCCCAAACATTAATCTCAACGCCAGAACTAACCCTAATTCCAACCCCATGTTTAAAACTAACTCTAACGCCCTAATCTTCATTTTAATGAGCAGTTTTCCTCCTTCCCACTTTCCCTCCTTTTAGTTTTACCCCGGGCAACAATAAAAGGAGGGAAAGCAGGAAGAAGGGAAACTGCTCACCAAAACTATGGAAATTAGTTCTAACCCTGCCCTAACCAATAATCTCAACCCCAGAACTATTCTATATTTTAATCTTTTATTTGTGCAATTTTCCTCTTAGTTTTCTTCCAAAATATCGTTTTTTGCATATAATCTTCATATTTATTAGTTTTATCTATAAACTGCCTATTCACAGGTGCGTGTTGTCATAACTGATATTGTTGGGGAACAATTAGAACTTACATCACAATGCATCTATTTCTATGATGTCCGTGTCATTTCCTTGGAGCATGGCATTGTGGGAGAGTCTCAAAACAAACTAACAAAAATATTTAATCAGTTTTGGTAAGTATATCAAAATTGTTTTATAACTTTTATCAAACAATATGTCTAATATTTCTTCTTGGATCACCTTCAATATTGAACCACTTATCCCCATGGACACAATCTACCTCCTCACCAAATTCCATCAAAATCCGTTCATAACTTCCCGAGTTATCAAACAATATGTCTAATATTTCTTCTCGGATCACCTCCAATATTGAACCACTTATTCCCATGGACACAATCTACCTCCTCACCAAATTCCATCGAAATCCGTTCATAACTTCCCGAGTTATCAAACAATATGTCTAATATTTCTTCTCGGATCACCTCCAATATTGAACCACTTATTCCCATGGACACAATCTACATCCTCACCAAATTCCATCGAAAATCTTCAAATTATAATCAGCAACATAGCCGTGAAAATAATACAATTTTGTAATGACTGTCAGGGCCAAGTGTGTATGATAAGACCTACCATGTAGACCCAGGTAAAATTATTCGAGTGTGGGATGTAAAAGTTGCCGGCTGGTTAGTCTGGCGGTTAAGTATGTCGCCTTTTAATCGAAAGGTTGCAGGTGAACCCAGCGGATTAATGGACCAAATTGAAGAAACGTGTGATGTCTATCATACACAACACACTGCAATAGCTCCGGTAACCCGACAGAGGGCGCGAAAAAAAAAAAAAAACGATTGTCTGTGTGTTAACCCCCTTTCCCATTTTTCCCATTCACAGGGATAAACCTGAATATCCTACCGTAAAGTTGTCCCTGATTATCACTAACAACTTGGAAGTAATAATTATAGTAATTATTATACAGGGCATTATACATAAACTGCGCAATGAATCCACATTGTTAATAGTATACCATGAGCTACAACTAAACTTAAAAATAATAATGATGTAAATTTCTAAGCGAGTGTGTTATTTTCGATTCGAAAACTGAACTTTTTTAATACTTTTTGGCAACATCACATCAGTTAACACTGGCTAAGTCAACACCTTTAGTGCGTAACTTTTAGACTTCGGGAGGCCTTTAGAGGTGAATAAATGGATTTGATAATACACAACACACTGCAATAACTCCGGTAACCCGACGATGGGCGCAAGGTGATCTGACGATTGCCCATGTGTTACCCCCTTCCCCATTTTTCCCATTCACAGGAATAAACATGAATATCCTACCGTAAAGTTGTCCCTGATTATCACTAACAACTTGTCAGTAATAATTATAGTAATTAAGTCACAAAGATATCTACAAGTGAATCTGCAATCTACTTCAACAGTTGTATCTATTTATCAACTTATCTCAATAACATAAGGGACAATTATTTGATATTTTGAAAAAAATTGTATTTATTATAGGCCCAACTACAACTTGTCACTTATTATACTAATTAAGATGCAAAAATATCCTCAAGTGTATTTCCAAAAATAATAATACGAAAATCCAAATATCCGAACAGGCCCACAGAGGGCAGACTTAAAAAAACGTATTTATTGTTCGACCAACTACAACTAGTCACTTATTATAATAATAATTAAGATGCAAAAATATCCACAAGTGAACCACCAAAATCATAAAGCGAAAATACAAATATCCGAAACCCACACAGGGCAGACTTCATTCACCACCACAATTTATAGTAATTAAGATACAAAAAAAGGAGATTATAGTAATTAACATACAAAAAAATGTATCTGCAATAAACTTTTAAAATTATAATACACAAGTACAAATATCCAACCCACACAAGATAGACTTAAAAAACGTATTTATTATAGGACCAACTACAACTAGTCACTTATTATTATAATAATTAAGATACAAAATTATCAACAAGTGTATCTCCCAAACTAATAATACGGAAATACAAATATATATAGTAATTAAGATACAAAAAAGTGCATCTGCAATCTACTTTTAAAATCATAATATGAAAATACAAATATCCGAAACCCACACAGGGCAGACTTCATTCACCACCACAATTTATAGTAATTAAGTTACAAAAAAAGGAGATTATAGTAATTAACATAAAAAAAAATTTATCTGCAATAAACTTTTAAAATTATAATACGAAAATATATCCAACCCACGCAGGGCAGATGACTTAAAAAACGTATTTATTGTAGGACCAACTACAACTGGTCACTTATTATTATAATAATTGAGATACAAAATTATCACTAAGTGTATCTGCAATATACTTTTAAAATAATAATACGAAAATCCAAATATCCGAACCCACGCACACAGGGCAGATTTCATTCGCCACCATAATTGGTCTGAAGTCACCATTTTCCAAGATGGCGGCTCCGATGTTACCGATCTCCTGCAAGACAGTGGGGTGGGGGTATCCAGGGTGAAAGTGGGTGAAGGGGAACCAACTAAACTGGGTGAAGGAAGGGTGTTTATGCTGGTCGCAGATGACCCTGCTATTTTACAGGTTGGGAAATATAATTTTATGTTTTTTCCACCATATTTTATTTTCATTACTTTGTATATTTATTTACTCATTGCCATATTACCTGTAGTTTTTTAAAATTCACATTTAAAAATAATTACTATTTTAAATACTGCATATTTAAGAAGTACAAAAATATAATAAACTCAACTTGTTAGATTTACTAGTGTTTCCCAAGCCCTTTTTTCAGACCACTAATTTATCCCAACAGTGGTAATCTTATGATTGTCTGTGTGATAACTTCCATTGCGTATTTCACAGTATTTAAAATGAATATCATATACTGTCAAAAAAACACATTTCTATTTAATCCCAATAAAACCAGACATTCAAACTTGACCTACAAATTTTCAACATAATTTTAACCTCTCGTCTCCAGAATTTGCGACGATTCAATCCAGAAATATTTGAGAAGGAAAGCGTTTGGTTGGTTTATGGGTTGAACAGAAACTTTACGTTGGACGGAGCTGTATCTATGCAGGTTGGCTGGTTGAGTTGTAATATTTCACTGATATGTACATAGGCATGTTACCGGAGCTATTGCAGTGTGGGGATAGGATAGGATAGGATAGGATATTCATGTTTATCCCCGTGAATGGGAAAACCAAGGGGGTTAACACACGGGCAATCGTCAGATCACCTCGCGTCCATCGTAGGGTTACCGGAGCTATTGCAGTGTGTTGTGTATATTAGACACTTTTTACAATTTGGTAGAACCCATTTATCCATTGGGTTCAGGCAATGTCCATTAAGTGCCTTGCCCAAAGACACAACCGACTAGCTAGCGACCAGTTTCGCACCTTTAACCATTCGATTGAAAGGAGACGCACTTAACCTTCAGACTATCGTGTTATTTTTGATGATTCATGTGCTTTCATTCATAGAACCTCAGTCGCAGGAATAGCCAACTATTGGCATTGAATGCTGTAAATAAACCATAACACAGTCAGTAGTAAAACATATTTTTACAATATTTTGATAATTTCAATATTTAGATAATTTTTATTTTCGTGAAAACGATAGTAGAAATTATTAAAATGTTTTGGTTCATTTACTGCAAATGTGGGAATTCCTTCAATGTTTTTAAATAACTTCTCCTACGATTTTAATTAAAACAATGGAATTTATTGAACATAAACAGTTATACAATCAAGGTAGAAAAACATAACTCAGGAACAAAAAAAAGAAACCCTTGTTAAAACGCGTCATTTAAAAAGTGTATTTTAATATTACAAACGTAGCTATTATTACTCGGCAAATTACAATGAAATGATTTGTATAAAAATAAACATCAAAATACAGAATATAACTGAGATGGCTTTACACCTAGGCCAATTGTACTAAAACCCCAAAAAAATTATATATTTACTTTGGTTAAAAAATTATATATTAAAAAAATTATATATTTACTAAAATTATATATTTACTAAAAAATTATATATTTACAAAAAAATTATATATTTACTAAAAAATTATATATTTACAAAAAAATTATATATTTACTTTTCAATGTGTGGGGTTGTGAGTCGGCAGTTTATATTTGTGAGTCAGCGGTTTGTCTTACAATTAATCCCTTCCATTATACCTTGCAGGTGAAGTACCTCAGCCTGGAGGATAAAGTCAGAGACGCGTTGAAACTTTCAAGTGACGATCAGTGTGTGAGGGAGAGGTATCCTGTTCCTTGTCTTGTGTCTGTGATTTTATTCAGTTATAATTCTATCGTTCATGTAAATGAGCACAGAAACATACAGATATTATCCTGTTCCTTGTTCATTGTCTTGACTCTGTGGAGTTATTTTAGTCATTTACTTTATAACATTGGTTCTTAACCTGGGGGGGCACACTCCTTTTTGCTACTGTGCTTACATGTAATACCCATGCATAAGTGTAACAACAAAAGAACACTTGCGTCTTTATCTCACACAGTGTTGTTTTCCTTTTATTCCAGTGATTTTAAGTAATATTTTAAGACAGCTCTTTAAGTGCATAAGGCTGCCGACCCCTGCACTGGAGCATTGGTTCCTAACAGGGGGGCACGCCTACCAAGGGGGACGTACAGATATTTTTAGGGGGGGCTCGAGCCTTTAATAAATTTAAAATAATTTTTTTATTAATTTTAAGAATCCGAGCTTTGCAAAGAAAACTAAACTTTTGCTTTACATGTTTTTTTGTTTTTTTAGATTAAAAGTACATTACGTCAGTTGTGTTACAATATTTAAAAATATTTTCACATGTATAAAACACGTTTCTTCTTTCTGTGGAAAAACATACAGAGCACAGCATTCAAACGCTAGGGGGCGTAAACTGACGTTTATCGCGCAATGGAAGCGTGGTACCAAAAAGGTTAAGAATCACTGCTTTATAATAATGAGCACAGAAACATATAGATATTTTTAATTCACAAAGTTTGTATTAATGTTGGTCTAATTTTGAATTGACTTTATCAATTTTCATTTCTTTAGGCTTTATTCTGTCACTACCATTGTTATCTAGTAAATTCCAGAATTAACCAACAATTCAAAAAAAATGTAAAAATTAGAATAATTAAACATTTGAAACATCCCAATAGCTTTAGAAACCCAATGATAGTTAAGTATTATTCTGACAATCATGCAACACCTCGTTATCTTTCCCAATTCTAGGGATAAAGATTATTTTATTGTCACCTCTCTTTACCCCAACCCCAGTTCTTATGTAGTTTTATCCACAGTGACACACCAGTGGGCTCTATGACATCACAGCCACAGATAGAATATGAAATATACAACCAACAAGCAGGGATCAATGTGAAAATAGGAACCTATCATCCAGATCAACTAATAAAGGTCTTATATATTGTAAACTGGAAGTTTTTGGGTTCAATTCTCTGTCCAGGCTATTTGTATTGGTGTGTTCACCTAAGCAAGCCACTTTACATTTCTCCAAACCAGTGGAATCTATTAAGTCATCCAAATTAAAGTCATGTCTGATTATCTACGCACTGTAATAGGATAGGATATTCATGTTTATCCCCGTGAATGGGAAAACCAAGGGGGTTAACACATGGGCAATCGTCAGATCACCTCACGCCCACCGTCGGGTTACCGAAGCTATTGCAGTGTGTTGTGCATGATAGACACATACACAACACATCATCATCATATTGAGCGTCATGTTTTGTTGACGTTCAATAAATTCCGTTGTTTCAATTACAATCATAGGAGAAGTAATTTAAAAACATTATAACTGTTTTTTAATATAACTGTTTTTAACTGTTTTATGTTTTAATTTCTACTACTATCGTTGTCAGGGAAATAAAAATTATCCAAATAATAAAAATATTGAAATTATCAAAATATTTTTTCAGTTTCAATTTCACTCGGACATAATTTGGCCGGGTGGTAAAACAGCAACACCTAGTGGTTACAAATTATCAAGGAATTTGAAGATAGTTACGATCGAACAAAGACCATTTGTCTATGTAACAAACTCAACAGATGGGGAATGCCCCTCAAACGATACTAATATGGTGGGTGGTAATTAACAAAGAATAAATTTTATTAATTTCGCTTTTTTTAGTGTTCGGGCGGGGATTATTTTCTTTTTTTGGGGGGGGGGGTTAGCGGGCACAACTACATTTACCAAATTTTAATAATTTATTGCTTTTTTAGACGTGTTCTAACGACTGTCGTTTTGCCGTTTTTCCGTTTTCCAAATTGTTATCAAAGGTCCTGCTTCGTGTTTTCATCGTGGAAACAGAAAATAAACTAACTATCAAATAACAATACGTATTATTACATTTAATACTTAATAATTCATAACAATGGTTCCACACACTGTAATAGCTTTTAGCTTCTGATATTGAATGCAACATACATGTAGCTGGCACATTGTCAAACTAATATGGTGGCAATCAACAAAGAAATATTTATATATATGCAGAACTGCTGACATAACAATGGTATAATTATGTTCAATTGTTGATGTCACATAACCACAATTAATAAGAAATTAAAAAAACAAATTTAATATTTGTAAATAAGTATTGTTACGGTCAAGTGTTTTTTGCTTTTATGTTTTAATTTGCTCTCTTGTTTGTACGTCACATCCTGTTTTAGTGCATGTTGCGTGACATACCCTTGAGACCTTGGTTTATTTCAACTTTAACTGCGAACGTAGTGGTCGTTTCATAGAAATAGCCCTTTTGTTTAAGAATTTTCTGTAGTGAACGGAGAATTATATTATATATTTTGGCAGGAAATTTTAGTTACCGCAATAAAAGGACAACCGCATTTTGCGCCTATCTGATTATAAAAGGCCAGGCTTGTACTTGGGTAAAGTAAACTATACATTTTCAAGCAATGTTTGAAACATTAGGTAAAACCTGACAAGTGGTTTATTCTGATTATTACACTGATAATTGCGGTAGTTATCACACATCAACTAATTTATTTAAATAAGGACTAATAATGGTGTTTATGTTTAATGAAATGTGGGTTAAGATTTGATGTTCTTTTTATTTAGACTCTTTATCCTAATAAATGTGGAGCTGTTTTTTAATAAATTAATTCAGAGGTTGTTCAGAGCATATGCAGAATCCATGATTATTATACAATACTCCCTTTGTTGTTCATATTGTTGCAAAGAAATAAAGGGTATGATACAACATAATAGATGTAATATTTATGTTTATCCTCGTGAATGGAAAAACTCAAGCGATTTAACACACGGCCAATCGTCAGATCACCTCGCACCCACCGTCGGGTTACCGAAGCTATTGCAGTGTGTTGTATATGATAGACACGTTCCTTCAATTTAGTAGAACCCATTAATCCGCTGGGTTCAGGCAATGTCCGTAAAGTGCCTTGCCCAAGAACACAATCGACTAACTAGTGACCAGTTTTGCACTCTGCAACCTTTCGATTGAAAGGCAACGTACTAACCACCTAAATGGCCGGACAAACCATCTATCGGCTGCAAGACGACCCACTAATCTGACCGAAACTTAATTGAACATTTACCACCTCAGATTCCATGCGATTCCTACCACGGCGGAACATGGTCCACACAGTGTTGTCGTGGCATCTGCATTGATATGTTGGTGGAGCTAGCTTCCAAACTGAACATCTCTTTCAGGCCCCATCTGGTGGCGGATGGGAAGTTTGGGGCGTTAAAATATGTGGGTGTCGTATTTGTTTATGTCGGTTTTGCGACCATCCACACAATGTAAAAGATTCAGCAACTCGACTGTGGGCATGAGGTGTCTTACGATACCCGTGGATAAAGCCTGGCTTCCCACCCACGAGGATATAAATGAACCAACCATCCACACACTGTAATAACTCCAGCAACTCGACTGTGGGCATGAGGTGTCTTACGATACCTGTGGATAAAGCCTGGCTTCCCACCCACGAGGATATAAATGAACCAACCATCCACACACTGTAATAGCTCCACCAACTCGACTGTGGGCATGAGGTGTCTTACAATACCCGTGGATAAAGCCTGGTTTCTCACCCACGAGGATATAAATGAACCAACCATCCACACACTGCAATAGCTCCAGCAACTCGACTGTGGGCATGAGGTGTCTTACGATACCTGTGGATAAAACCTGGCTTCCCACCCACGAGGATATAAATGAACCAACCATCCACACACTGTAATAACTCCAGCAACTCGACTGTGGGCATGAGGTGTCTTACGATACCTGTGGATAAAACCTGGCTTCCCACCCACGAGGATATAAATGAACCAACCATCCACACACTGTAATAGCTCCAGCAACTCGACTGTGGACATGAGGTGTCTTACGATACCCATGGATAAAGCCTGGCTTCCCACCCACGAGGATATAAATGAACCAACCATCCACACACTGTAATAGCTCCAGTAACTCGACTGTGGGCATGAGGTGTCTTACGATATCCGTGGATAAAGCCTGGCTTCACACCCACGAGGATATAAATGAACCAACCATCCACACACTGTAATAGCTCCAGCAACTCGACTGTGGGCATGAGGTGTCTTACGATATCCGTGGATAAAGCCTGGCTTCCCACCCACGAGGATATAAATGAACCAACCATCCACACACTGTAATAGCTCCAGCAGCTCGACTGTGGGCATGAGTTGTCTTACGATACCCGTGGATAAAGCCTGGCTTCCCACCCACGAGGATATAAATGAACCAACCATCCACACACTGTAATAGCTCCAGCAGCTCGACTGTGGGCATGAGGTGTCTTACGATACCCGTGGATAAAGCCTGGCTTCCCACCCACGAGGATATAAATGAACCAACCATCCACACACTGTAATAGCTCCAGCAGCTCGACTGTGGGCATGAGGTGTCTTACGATACCCGTGGATAAAGCCTGGCTTCCCACCCACGAGGATATAAATGAACCAACCATCCACACACTGTAATAACTCCAGCAACTCGACTGTGAGCGTGAGGTGTTTTACGATACACTGTAATAACTCCAGCAACTCGACTGTGGACATAAGTAACTAACGGAAACTTCCAGGGAAAATGGAACGGACTTATTGGAGACTTATTATCAAACCAAAGTGACATCATAATAGCCCCATTGTCCATCACAGAAGAAAGAGCTAAATTTGTCGACTTTTCGAAGCCGTTTCTCTTTCAGGTAAATTTTGACTTTGTTTAATACAAACATGAGTTTCAATCTCAGATTTTAAAGTTGAGTTTCCAGCTGACAGAAATAATTAACATTACAATACCGCCGTTTGCCAACCGTTAGGTTACTGAAACGATTGCAATTGCTTATGATTGATATTTCCCATCATTTCTTTATTTTAAAATTGGCGTTGTGGATGGGCGGTGTCGCGAGCCATTGCTAAGATTGTTCTTTTAATATATATAAGATATATGTGTAGGTCCTGTTAACCAGGATAGGATAGGATAGAATAATTATGTTTATCCCCGTGAATGGGAAAACCAAGGGGGTTAACACACGGGCAATCGTCAGATCACCTTGTGCCCACCGTCGGGTTACCGGAGTTATTGTAGTGTGTTGTATATGATAGACACGTTCCTTTAATTTGGTAGAATTAATCTACTGGGATGACGTCCATTAAGTACCTTGCATATCTAACATTCCATTGACTGGCTTCGATCCCACAATCTTCCGACTTATAACCCGAGGTTCCAACCAACTGCGCCACTCCAGGGGATCAGTGTGATGTTGCGCACAAAGCAAGTGAGGAGCAGTCTGGGATCGTTTCTTCACCCATTCACAACCACTCTGTGGGTGGCGATCGGGGTTTGCATTCATGTGGTGGGTGTCGTGCTGTTCCTTATGGACAGGTGGGTGGGGTGTTGGTAATATACAAGGGTAGGATATTCATGTTTATCCTGTGAATGGGAAAACCAAGGGGGTTAACACACGGATAATCGTCAGATCACCTCACGCCCATCGTCAACAGAAGGTACATAGATCATAAACTACTAAATGGTTAGTGTCTAGTTCGTTCTTTTCCATTGTAACGTTTTGAGTGTTTAGCATATTGTTTTGACTTCCCATGCAAGGTGTGCCCGTTCTCGTTTGTAATTGGTCTTGGGTGCGTCACAAGGTCAAAAAGATTGAGAACCACTGGTGCTGGTTTCAATCTCACAACCATTCAACTACATGCAGACTGCCAACTGAATGAGCCAAATAGATAGCCCATAGGAGCAGGTTTGGCTTGCTGAATTGGTCCCATCATCTGAGACCATGAATTCCAACTGCCAACGCACTTACTAAATGAGGGGGAAAACTAAAAGGAGAGAAAGCAGAAAAGGCGGGAATTAGGCAAACTGCACATTAATATAAAGATTATGACATTAGAGTTAGTTTTAAACATGGGGTTAGAGTTAGGGTTAATTCTAGAGTTGAGATTAGTGTTTAGAGCAGGGTTTAAATTAGTTTCCGCAATTTTAATGCACAGTTTCCCTCTTTCCCTTCTTC
>CH003251.1:2256-18518 GCA_000149265.1 Ciona savignyi
ATATCTCAATCATACACAACACACTGCAATAGCTCTGGTAACCCTGTCACATCGGCTGACATTCCCACAACCCAGTGATATTCGTTTGAAGGTCTTCTTGGTGAGTTGCAACCGCACGGTGTCGCTGTGATCAAGGACCACATCTTCCGAACAAACAACATCCACAATTATGACGCGGCTGTCATCCTCGTACGTGACCCCTATGATGCGTGGGTGTCTGACTTCAATCGAATGATGAGTAAAAGTCACGTGGGTGTGGTGCCACAGCGGAGATATTACACCAAAGGTGGGAAGTCTGGTTGGGTCGTTCGAGATGCTTATTACCGGGATGTTTGTAACAGTCGGTTACCGGAGCCATTGCAGTGTGTTGTGTATGATTCATATGTTCCTTCAATTTGGTAGTATCCATTAATCCGCTGGGTTCAGGCAATGTCCGTCAAGTGCCTTGCCCAAGGACACAACCGACTAGCTAGCGACCAGTTTCGCACCTGCAACCCTTCGGTTGAAAGGCGACGCACTTAACCGCTGTTGCTTAGCAATCTCTCAGTATAGCAGGGTTGGGTCGGCTAACCACATTCAGCCGATCAATTCTATATATTCAAGTCAACCCGAATTATTTCCAAGGATTCAAGGACTTTGTGAACGGGACACGTCGGCAGATCTGGGTCGATATGATCGAGGAAACTATCAACGTCGGAATCCCTTTTCATGTCGTGTTTTACGAAGATCTTAAAACGGATGCGATCAAGGAACTTCGGAAAATTATTGATTTCTTACCGGAACCGGAACTTCGACCATCCGACCTTGAATTGCGGTTCCAGTGTTTGATTCCGCAGTTGAATGGGCGGAACAAACGGAAAGCGAAATCCTTCTTTGATCCTTTTGACGTCATAATGAAACAACAAATCAATTCACAAATTCGATTCGTCCGCGAATTATTGAAGGAAAATGGCGACGTAACGTTGCCTCCCTATGAAAGATATTAATATTTTAATATTTGATTTTTAACTTGATTGGTTTCTTTAAGCCTATTGTTGTTGATCCTTTTTATTATAATTCCATTTCTTTATCTTATCCTGATGCTGCTTTACCAGATATTTGCAAATTATTCATTTTATAAAAAAGTATTATTTTTACGCGTTGTATCTATATACTCACGTATTACATGCAATAAAGAGATCAATATAATGTACAAAACTAATTAGTTTCGTTTATTAGTAATTCACAAGGCCTTAATACTTGAATTTGTAAAAAAGTGAATCGAACAGTTGTTTTATTGACTTTTGCAATGTTAGATTGTAATAGAGGGGTGGAGACAGGTTTTACATGTGTTTCCCGTGAGTTGGAAAACCAATGGGATTAACACAAGGGCGTTGGCTAAGCTTTCGTAGGCGCTGCCTAACGGTCTCCAGCAGGCTCACAGTTTTGGGATATAATCTCACTCTCCACAGAACGCCTACTAATTACTAGAAGATTCAACCTGATTAGATTCCTTCGTTTTAAACAGAGGGCGACCGAACATGTGTGTTACGATCATTGCGCAGAAAAAAAGACAAAAACGAACTAAAAATTAAGATATGTAGATTTTAAATGAGCCTGTATCAGAACCAGCTCCCAGCTCATAGATTATGCACATGCTAGTGGGAAGTGGAGGAAATTGAGCAGCAATTCTTTAACGTGTACAACCATACTAAAATAACGAGATAATATTACGATTTCTCTTTTTTGTAATCCTCCCGCCTCACCTTTTATCTATAAACAGTTGACTTACTTCAAACAGTTTAAATATATTCATAAATTATAAAACGCCTTGGGAAATGTTTTTGAGAAAATCGTACGGCTCACCGCCAGATGGCGCAACATGCATGTTTTCAAGTTCTTACGCCCCTTACATTCTTCTTTAATTGGTTAACGCGACCGATACATATATCGACTTCTATACAAAAACGTTCCTGGTGACGAGCCCATCATGGGTTCAAAACTTGGCTCGAAATAAAATAAAACAGTCTTCTTTATTTCGTTAACCTCGTAAAAAGTAGTATTTTTAAAGTTTCCAGATTCCACTTATCTCGCCCTGCCCGTATAAGAGTGAGAAAGCTATGTACTCATTAGAAACAACAACCCATATATTGTAGGATGGGGGATAAATAATGTTCCTATGTAGTAAAGTGTGTAGGTGGAATATAAAGTATTCTTGTTGCGCCAGTTGTGCATTCAATTTACCGAACGTCGGGTGAATCGATTATCAATAGTAATTCGTTCAACGACTAAACGAATCCGACCAACCAGTTCGCCAGCCTTAGTTGATTATGACGTAGTCAAGTGTTTCCTGAATACATCATCCAACTTATACTGCTCGGCGCGATAATTTAAAAGCAGTGTGGATACAACAATCTCAGTAGCCAAGCTTGCTTCTTAAATTGAACTGGAAAACGGAGTTGCATTTCGATGTTTCGATTAAAGTAATTACTTTAACTTACAGCCCTAGCAGTAGCTTAGCTTAGTACTTTATGTTGCAGGGAAGTCGCCTTTTCCAAACCTGATAAGAGAGTGTACTACGTCATACCCATATGTTGAGCTTACTTGGGAAGGATGTGTGTTGGCTAAAAGTGGGAGATTATTTAAGTAAGTTACAGAAAAGGAACGTGTTTTTCCAATTTCTGATGAAGTTAAACTAAAGATAATATGCAAATCAAATAGATGTTTTAAAAGGCGCCTGACAAAAACCATATCATAAGCCAAAGATGTATTTAAAATCTTTCAGATATGGTGTTTTTTCAGATATAGTAGATGACTTTTACGTGAAGTGGTTTTTTCGTTAAACATATCTGGATTGTCGATGAAAATGTCTCAATGTTATCGTAAGTATAATTTTTCTAAATAAATTAAAAGTTTCAACCCCACTTGATGGCCATGGCCACCACTAATTATAAACCCATGTTGATTTTAAGTTGCATGTTGCTGAATGTGACTTCCATGGTTACCTAAACTCGGTTGATGTATTTATACAAAGCGTACAATGTTTGTTTCTGCGAACAGAAACTAATGTGTTCTCGATTTTCATATACAAACTTCATAGTTAATACTTATGCCTCGGTAAGTGTGCTTGAAACTAATAGTGTCATCTGACATTAGTGGACATTCATTTTAGGGGGTTTTTCTTTTTCCACTCTGGTCCACGCTTTCGGGCCGCACCTTCTCCTAAAGCCGGCTCCCCCACTGTACTTGTCGCGCTTTACCGCACACTTTTCTTCACCAATAAAAGTTTAACCTCCATTGAATACTTCTTTCCTACTTGTTTTCACGTGGTTGAGTTTATGAGGATTATTGTAACATCGGTTGAAGATCAGTGTTGAATGCGCGAATGTTTGTTCCTTTAAAATATCAATTTATGACGTTGTTTGATTTGAATATAGTTTTTAAATTAAATAGTTTTTTTTTATATACCATGCGATTGCGTATTATGAAGGATTGTTTTATTTATATTACTGTGTTTTGGGGGGTTAACTAGGATATTTTAGTTCTTATATTTTTAATTTGCTTTTTTCCTTTTTAGCTTTCTGTAAAATACACTTTCTTTTTGCTTCTAAGATAATGAAAAGCATAGAATATCGGCTAAAATGACAGAAAACTATTACAGTGCTTAGATACTCAGATTTGGTCGTACTTTCCCTGGGGGTGATCACCCAAAATTTCCACTGCATATCTATAAAATATTAGCTAACACCTCTTAAAAGTTCAACATGTCAAATATACCATTTGTTGTAGTGAGAGTGGGCGACAATTGGGTCGATATGGATGCGAACCAGGTTTATGGAATGATTCGAAGTCCCAACTTTGGCGAATTGTTCAATCCATTCTGTATCAGCATGGGGGGTTCCCCTACAGGTAATCCTGACTTTCTGCTAATTTTGTTTTAACTGTGGAAAGCAGTTGTTAATTATTGCTTAATGCAACTGAATTTTACATAGGCCAAGAAAGGATATTCATATATTATTATGTCGACGGAAAAATTTAATAGATTTTACCACAAGTGCATTTGACTCTGGGTTCTAGCAATGGCCGTACGTGTTTTGCCCACGGAGAGAACCGGCTACCGGTTTTGTATCCCCAAGTATCGGCTGAATGGCGACACACGAAACCACCGTTAGTAGCCGGGTATTGGGATGGCTGCATTTAAGTAAAGCGTGACCATCGCCAGATCCTTGGTTGTAAAACATGTGCCGCACAAGGACAACTCACGTGTTGTATATGATAGACACATTCCTTCAATTTGGTAGAACCCATTAATCAGCTGAGTTCAGGCAATGTCCGTAATTTTCTTGTTTAAACCTTTTGGCAACATTTATTTTATTTAGAAGCCATGTACGCCAAAAACCAGTTGGCTTAATAGATGAAGGTAAGAAAGGAAAGTAATAAATTTTATGATTTTTTTTTTTTATTAGTACAAGTTAGATATATTTGACAACAAGCATTGATAGTATAATCAGATTTTAATTTCAAACAGGTTATGCTGAAATTAACCACCCACAGCAATCAGCTTACCAAAACATAGATCAGAATAGCACTGTAAGTTTTATCATTTAATGGAATTATGATTTGTATTACTGTGTACAGAAATATTTATGCAATTTATCCATTATTATGCTACCAGCTAACCCAATGTCTAAAATAGATTTCAACATTGTGTTTTAAGACTTTTAAGTATTGGATTGATACAGCATTTAAAAAGAACCCTGGGAGACACAACAATTATTTCAACTATCAACAGGTTGAACCAAGTACATCTAATTATGAGAACTTCAGAAACAATGTATCTGTTGTAAGAGGTATATCACATTCATATGGTCATTATTTAAATATTACGATTAAATAATGCTAAGTGCAGTGCATCTCAATACAGCCATTTATCAGATTACCTTTTAATCATCTTTCGATTACTGAAGAGGTTACAATTTGTTGTATACAATAAAGATATTGCTGCATTTTTTGTTTAACATTTTAGGCCACTGGTTTAGACATCGCCCAGTAAGTGACTTGGTTAAGACAACATCAAGTATATAGCTTATTGACATATTTTACAGCTTTTTCTTCTAACAACCAATCATACATTACTTCAATTTTCAGACAATGTAGGTTATGTTGAACTGAATGCACTGGACCCAAACGTAGAGGTACATTGATTAGGTTTTTACTCATGTTTATAATTCATTAGTTTTGAGAAACTTAATTTCATATTTACCAAGATACATATTACTAACTGTATTCATTGTTAGGCAGGAACGGGTGGTGACAATGGTGGTTATGAAACAGTGATGGTGAAAAAAGATAGCAAGAGGGGTTATGAAAATGTGTCATTTGCAGAGAAGAGTGGTGAAAACATGTCACCTATAGAGCGGAGTGACCCTTCAAACCCACCTTGAGCATGTTGTAAAACAAGTTGAATACAATCAAACCATAAACTTATGCTGATGTAAAGTTTATTTAAGTGTTGCCATTTGTAATCATAGTCCTTTAATTCAATTGACAAATTTCAATTATAACAGTTATTGGAACTTTTTTAAATTTATTGTAATATAATGAAAATTAAAAAGAATGTTTGTATTTACTTGTCATAACGTTTCAGTATTAATTATTTTTCTATGTTTTTTTTTCACAGCAATTGGTGAATGTTTAAATATTTGTAGTTACTGAATAAACATTGTGCATATTGTAGAAGTATGTCCAATTTTATTTTTTTTAATTAATTTCACAATGTACACTGTAATTTTGTTTGTTTTATAATAATAAATCAGGGTTATTGACGTATTTCGATGTATACAAAATCAGGTTAAATCGTTTCAACATAGACTTTAATTTTAATTATAACACTTATTGTAATATAATGCAAAATATAGAACATTTTTATATGTTTGTCAGGACCATTTAAGTATTAATTATTTTTCAATTGATTTATCTATTTCCATAGAAAGTAGTAAATGTTTAAATATTTGTAGTTACTGAATAATCATTGTGAAGATTATATCTTTAAGCAATACAAATCGCCCTTTTTATGTTGGAATTAAGAAAATTTAAAATTTTACGGTTCTTCTTAATGGATTCACAATGCCTGGTTACAGGCCCGGTGCTAGGAACCGCGGGGCCCAATTAGAAATGTGATGGCGGGGCCCCTACTCTTCATAGCAAAATTTATGGGTGTTTATATATCATAAAATACATACCAGTACATACAAACTACAAAAATAGACATTTAATACTTGCTATAAAACAAATTAAAGGTAATATGGATGCTTATTTACGATATATTGTTTTACTTCCAAACATATATATATATATATTATATTGTTTAGCAACCATATTCATTATGACGTAACAGGCAGACACAGAAAATTTGACTTAGTTACGATGCATAACAAATAGATATTATGAGAAAGAATATTATTTCACTTTTTATTTTACGTTTCAGTAGTATTTTAAACCTCGTAATACAGAAAGACCCTCGCTAGCGCGGGGCCCCTTTAAGGTGCGGGGCCCAATTTGATCTAATCGGTCAAATCGGCCTAAAACCGGCCCTGCCTGGTTACATTGCCGTTGTAAGGATAGAATACAAATGTTTAGAAAATCTGAGGACCTTATCACACGGGTAATCGTGCGGTTACCTCAGGCCACGTCAGGTTACCCGATTGCAGTGTGTCGTGTATATTTTAAACGGTCTTTCAATTGTGGTAAAACCCATTAAAATCAGTTGGTTTAGATGCTAACTGCATTGCCGAAGGACAACCAACTACAAGAGGCCAGTTTAAAAACGTAAACCCCGTGGCTAAAATTCAACGCAGGGTCATACAGTTATTACAATTCTATAGCTTAACTATTTTATTTTTTGTAAGGAAACTATCAGCACCATTAGTGAGAATAACCTTCGAGTAAATAATACAAGCAATGTAAAAAACAAAGGTGATATACATATGATTGAGACTGTATGATAAATGCTAAGTAAAAAAGTTCATTTACCGTACGACATACCAGTTATCGGACATCTCCCCCGAACCTATTGGATTAGTATATTAAAAAAACATGTGCCACGTATCCGTAATTTTATAAAACGCAATGAACACTAAATCGTTTTCATTTTTATTGACTAAAATATTAGCATTATATTTAATCACACGCAAACGGAAAAGAAACAAATGTCCAAGTCAAACTCTTATAGGTGTTAACAACTGTGTAATAAATCGTAGCGGTATACTTGGTCTCGTTCCAATAAAAATCAATTCCCCAATTCAATATTATATGTCAAAAGCCTTTGACACCTTTGATCATGACATCATGCTTAACAAAATGTCTTATATGGCATCCGGGTGTAGCACCTGATTGGTTCACCAGTTATTTATCCCGAACCCAGTTAAATCATATGTCAATACCAACCAATGTAATTTTTTTTTATTTAAAAAGCACCAAGGCTTAACAGTTTTAAGTCTAAATATTAGATCACTGGCCAACCCAAATAACTTTATCAAGATGCGATAGTTTCATCGCTACAGTTTAAACCGGAAGTTATTGCCATTATGGAAACCTAGATAGTTGAAAATCGTAGCGGTCACTACTCCAAATTACCCGGCTATGTTTTTGTAAGTGTAAAGAATTGTCTTGGTAGTTTAACCTCTTTATTTTATCTATTTTCCAAACGTTTTTCTTATTAATTAGATTGTAATTTTAGCTAATCAATGGTATTTAAACTTAAGAAAACAGTTGTATAAATACTACACTTCCAATGTAAATATAAGCAGAAAAAAAGACTTCCGTTGTCAAATGGAAATCAGGCTTGTTGTAATAAACTGCTAACATTATTCTTAAACAAATTAAAGAAAATCACGAAACTCTGATTCACAAGTTTTGAGTTATGAATGTTACAATGCAGCCTTCAAAATTGATTTTCCGTAGCATAGGCTGCTTGTAACGAGGGCACATTCCAATACACTCGCTTGCTCCCTCGAAGTGTTTTATATTTGTTAAGCAATAGCGTTTTTTTGTAAATAAAAATTGACGTAAATATAAAAAACACAATATAACAAACTCATTAATAACTACTCTTACCGAACTGTGCGTTGATCCCAACACTAATTTTTACATAAATTTAAAATTGCATAAATATATCGTAATGCTCTGCGAAGAAATAAAGTAAAAAAATCGGTTAATAAATTCGTTAACAAATACTATAAAACTAAAGACTCATTTGGCTTACAACTGAAATATAACAACGAACTTAGAGGTCGAGTATTTAGTCTTATCGCACAACTTAAGGAAGCCGGAATTTAAATGCATTAAGGAACGTAAAAGGCGAGAACAAATTAAAAAACAGTAAAGAAATTTATACAGTAATAAGAGATTTGATTTTTGGTTTAATGACCAAGTTTGTATTTCCTTTTTAAACGAAATTTAGCATACGTGGTTTCCACAACGGTCTATTATTTATGCTGATGATGCCTTGATTTTTAGGCTAAATATACATGTAGTGTATCGCATTAGTTTATCACAACTAACGATTAGAAATGTCCACACCGGATTTCGGGTGATGGTCCGTCGAATGATCTAACAAGATGGACCATGTAGAAAACAATGAAAAATCGGTGAATAAGGTATGGTGGAACATTTATCAATTTTGTGTTGTGTAGCAATATGAACTATGAGGATCGTGTTTGTCTTAATTGTTAGTTTGAATTCAGTTTCTGGAAATCGGTGAATGCGGGTATAGATCGTCGATGTTCGTATAGGTCTAAAATACCGAAAAACGATACTTTTCACACATTTTTCATATGATGCAAATCGCCATCATGTCATTTAGCATCATTAAAAGTTTTAACCGATTTGGATAGACCCTTCTTCCCCTTATAGTGATGACGTTGGACAATATTAACCTTTTCTAATATTGAGGTTTTAAAGTGACGTAAAGCTTTTCTATGTATTTGACCTGTGCCGTGTATAAAAGTCAATTTTATAATTTCAAATGGTTACCTTTGTAAAATATTTTAAAAATGGCAAATTGTGGGCAAAAACTTAAATAAATATCATTAAATATCGGTGGAAGAGCGTATTGGGACAGTTCGTTTTGTAACTTGAATTTCTGTTATGTCTAGTCTAGTTGATGAGGCCAAGATACCTAACATATATGTCCGACGTAATTAACAGCTACTTGTCCATATTGTGTTAGTTCAATCGTTTGGCTTATTATCTCTAGCTCGTGGGACCGCCAACCGATGGTTTACCATGCGCTTTGGAAAACATTAGTAGGGTATCCTATATATCAACCAAGATTATATTTACTCATAGTTATCTAAATAACTAAAAACAAACAAAATTGTAATTTTAGAAACGGCTTTTAAACACATGTTGGTCTGTCATTAATCCATTTTAGAATCTTGGATAATGTAAAATGCTTACGTCTGGTGACTGCTATGTTAAAGTGAATACAATTTAAATTAAATCATCGACTAATTAAAATAGAAAACACGATAAATTTAGATTGGCTCAAAAAACAGTTAATACAAATTTGTCTATTTTTGTACATGAGCTACCATTTTCCTTCAATACTAAGCATTTTTCACTGATGACAAACAACATAAATCCGCTGAATAGGTTGAATTTACTGAAACGATTATTTATAATAAATACATTTTGTAAAATCAAAAGGCAAGATTAACGAAATTACAACTGCTTTAGTATACAAACGCAGTTGTTCAACCACAAGTTAAGGGTTTAACTCGGACAAATGTTATTTAAATATGAAACATAGTTGCACACATATGAAAAAAAGTAAGTGTCATTACGCTGTATTAAAAACAATAAATACAACAATGATATAATTGTGTAAATTCCACATCGTCCAAAATAAGCAATTTACGGAGTTTCCACATAGTGATGCCTTTATTGTAGTGCAAATGTCAAAGGCCGATTTCCAGAAGTTATAATGAAACCTTGAACACATAACGTATTTCTTCTAAATATATTATTGTCAATTGGAACTTGTTTTAAGGCGATAAAGGAGAAGTCATAAATGACATGACATCGAAAGTACTGATCGCAAAGTTTTTTACAAACAATTCTTGATTAACGTGCAATATTTCAGGGCGTGGAAACTTTTATCCAGATTTCCTGTAAAACAAAAGTAATTGTCATTTAAAATTGAAATTGGGTACTTTTTATTCAAGGTCGGGATAGTCCTTACACATGAACTGCCTTTTGAAAAGATTGCTAAAACGATAACACTGTTTTATTTTTAAACTATTTCACCATTGCATTAGAAGCGTATTATCAGCTGTAATATCATAGACTATCCATACAGATATACAGACACTGTATATCTCTATGTACACATTATAAAGTATCTACGGTAATATGTAAATCACTACAATGTTTGTTTACATGTTTTGAATAATATAAAATATCTTTTTTTGTTAATGGCCATAAGGATACTGTTGTTAATTTGTTACAACTCATTTCACAAAATTTTCGGGTAAATTTGCCAAATTTTTACTTTGTAAAGTAAACTCTACACTAATTGATTTACAATAAAAGACGATAATGAAATAGCGTTTTGTTGTTGTCAAAATTCCGTGTTTCAAAGTCAAAATTCTTGTTTTCTAATGTTGTAAGTTCAGCCAAAGAGACCTTACAACATCCATTAAACACACAAATATAATGAGTTTTAACGACAAGTGAAGTGACAGTGTCATCTATAACATCATTTGACATAAGTTAAATAAAACCAAATGAATCTTTATGGCTTGACCAAAACGAAAAATTTAACCTGTTCTTATATTATGGAGCTGACAAATCAGATCAGAAACAAAATAAACACTCACTGGAAACTATCCAATGCCCCTGATATTCGATGCCCAATCGCCTCGTACAGTGGGGATGGGACTGCCCGTGAGGTTATTCTGAAAATATAAAACAAAGAGCATTAAAATAAATGACTAGGGCATAAGTTTTTTCCCCTTAGGCTGGTTAAAATCACAAATTTAAAAGCCGCATAAAAACAAAAGTGAATTAGTCGTGTTTCCATGCCAACTTACGCGTTCAATGTATCGCAGAACATCCTGCTGTACTGGTCCTTCACCTCCATCTCCATCAGGTGTTTCACAGTGGACAGTTGAATGGCTTTCGGTGTGATATCAAGTTCGGATAGTGTGAAATCAATATCTCCTATGTTGGTATGACATTCCTCAGTCACCATAAGTATGCCGTAGTACGTCACTGTTTTTACAAATGCAGGGTTTAACAGTCTATATAGCTATGTAAAATATATAAAAAAAATGAAAACTATTCAAATTAGAATATTATTTTGCTATTTATAAAATATTTATAAAAAGTTATTTAGTCAAACGGGTTCTTTGTCGGTGTGGAGAAAGCACTGCAGCACGATTAAACTGTCCGAAAAGTGTGCATACGTTTATTTATATCAACGTTTTTGGTCGGTAATTTTTATTTTATAAAAAAACTAATGATAACCATTTAAATCAGATTATTATTTTTCTATTTATAAAATTGTTATTTAGTCACACGGGTTTGTGGAGAAAGCACTAAAGTATGTTTAAATTGTCCGAAAAATTTGCATACGTTTATTTATATCAACATTTTTGGTCGGTAATTTTTAGGTGTGGTCTACAAGTATTTTAATTGTATCTATTTATAAATACCCACTTACATGCAAAATTGATTCTAAAACGGAAGTCGAGATCGCTCATCAACATTCGGTAACTCCCAGTGTTGTTTTGAAGAACTGTTGTTTGGTTACCGTGTGTCCTGAAATTGATCAATACTTAGCATACGTGTCACGCATTCAAATTTTGTAGTTAAATTAGTGCAGGTATATTGGCAGATTGTTTCACACGAATAAACAAAACACGAACCATCCAAGAGTGGTGAAGTACATTCCGCGCATAGAAACATGATGCAGAGGAATATTAAGAGTGATGATGCCATCTTCGGATGCAGTGGGCTTGCGGACTTGGTAGGACGCATTCCTTGGAAGAACTTCGTGGATCCGGTTTCTGGTCAAATATAACCCGTCGGGTATAGCTCAATAGATAAAGCATACTGTTTGTGAATTTGTGTCTACAGTTGATTTTTTGGCGGATTGTCACACAAGCACTGTTTTTACGGTGTTTTAGGTATAATACAAAAACTA
Source organism: Ciona savignyi (assembly GCA_000149265.1). Taxonomy (NCBI): domain Eukaryota; kingdom Metazoa; phylum Chordata; class Ascidiacea; order Phlebobranchia; family Cionidae; genus Ciona; species Ciona savignyi. The sequence goes on from CH003251.1 coordinate 14,444, forward strand.
TTGAGCGGCAACAAACATGATCTTAACGGAAATTTAAAATGTGAAAATGTTTTTTTTTAAATAATTTGATTACTAAAGTTGTCACGGTACGTCAAAATCACTTACTCGAATGTATTCATTCTAAAGGAGAGATTGAATTGGTGGTGAAGTGGCGGTGTTTGTAGCTGCTGGTCTCCGATAGTTCGAAATACAGCTGGATCCAAATCTGCGAACAACAATTTATATTTAGCATTGGAAAGTACCAAGAGAAGACAAAAAATCAAATTTCGGCAACGGGTACAGTAGTGTACGAGATAAAGACTGGTTTTTCTTGGTATACACTCTGATAATTCGCAAAAGTTACAAAACCCGCGTATCCAGAGTTGGATTTTAGAACGGAATTCGCTTAGACATATTGCACTGTTCAAATATGTGTGTCATGTGTGTTTTTATAGCTATGACTTCATACTGATTACATGGGGCGTGGAATGTTTTTGTTTGTACAATTGTTTACGAACTTCGTGTTTTGCCTATCGAATGTGGACAGGAACGCAACCTAAGAATTTTGATTATAATTTGATCCGATTAAAAGTGACGAAATAAAAGTTGTTTGCATATTATGGTATGCGTTATATCCCAACTTTATCATGGTTTACTGTATGTTTTTGGTTCTTATGTTTGCGAGTTTTATTGGCTAATTATCGTTACGATACGATTTTAATTAATTTTTAGTATTAACCTAAGTGTATATTTTTGGTTGAGATATTGTTTAGTTTACTAAGTGTAATATGCATTGTGTTAAAAATGTTTTTCCCATAAACAATATAAGTTGAAAATGTATTTTTATTTTATTTAATTTTTATAATAAAACTGTCGTTAAAAATATATATTCCAAAATTAGTTTATTTCATGCAACCGTTTGTCGATACAAATGTCCATGGACTTCAAACTAAAAATTCCCTTCCGTACACATTCCGTATGTGGAAGCGATGATCGATGACTGTAAATCGGTAAATAGAAATGGAGATGTCAGCGTATGGAATCAAGGGCTGCTGTATAGCCCGGAGTGATGTTTGGCACGGTGGCCAAATGTTAAATCCAACTAATCTGACAGCTACGTCAGCGCTTGTTGTTAAATAACCGGAGGATCCGATTTGTTTATTGCTTGTGCCTGATTTTACATGATTTGTTCGTGTTTTTAATCAATTTTCCTTCGAATGTAACATAAGGGTCACGGACGAACATTCGCATTCCGAGTTTAAATGAAAACAAATAATGAGGCTTAAAGTCGTCAAACTTTTCCCCTTATTTTCAGTGTAATTATCATAAAGTTTCGTTTCCCCTTTACGTTGTATTGGCCTATAGCGTTATGGAATAACAGAAATAAGTATAATCTTAGACATTATAATCTTAACAATGTTCTTGTATAATGCAAATAGTACAATAAATTGGAAAAACACTCTAGAATCATTTTGATTAAGTTTATTTACTTTTGGTTCTTTAAAAAAATAAGAATTGGAGACAAAATTTAGCTTAAAATATCAAAAAGAAACGGGAGAAAATAGAAAAACCACTGTCGATCTAGCATGTCATAAATATAAAACTAAATTAATTTAAGAAAATACACGACGCGGCCGTAAAAACAATGATTTTAATATTTTTTTACCAGATACACTAAATTAGGAAATATTTCGGCTTCGATATTAAAATATTATTAAAAACGGACACTGTCGGACACAAAAAGGTAAAAGTCCTCATAAAAATACAGCAGTAATTGTTACAGAAATGTTGTGATTTACTTACAATTGGCAGTTGCAAATGTACAGGCCGCGACCGACATTATGAAGAGGATTGATTTGAAGCTGGCCATCTTTAACAACTTGTAATTGACGAAGAAAACAGAATAGAATATTTCTAACACTAAAAATCATAAAAAATGTTAGGATACAATGTGAAAATATTGCAATCCAATAAACTACCGACGATAGTGGAACCACCGTAATATGCTTATTACGATACACACTCTCGAACCGCCACTTACTCTCGGCGCGGTGGCATGTGTGATTACCAGAGCTGGAACATCCTTACTTATAGCGATATCGTGTACACGCGCAGGAAAGAAGTTAGGGTTGAACTTTTTACACCTTTTTAATGGCGCAAAATGGACGTAAAAGTTCCGTCACCATTTTAAGCATATTTTGTTTACTTACCGTATTTCTGCGTGTTCGCTCGATAACAGTAAATTACATATTTAAATTATCTTAATTAATAAGTAATCTGGTTATAGACGACTCATTAAAATATACGTTGTTTACGTCACAAGATATATTCTGTTTAAAATTTAATTATGTAGACAATAAATGTAAATGGTCTAAATTCTAATCCTATCTTACATATAATTAAATTGGCACAAATAAATTATTACCATATCATCGATTCGCAATCTAAGTTAAATCCAACAATAGACTCTTCCTCTTTAGGCCTTATGTCGGAAAAAATTCAAAATACTTCGTGTCTTTTCACATACTAAACATTATAGTTTTGTGGAGGTCAGTGCGATGTAAATCAAGTGCGCTCTCGATATAAAATGCTACTCCGTGTATAAGCTACTTTACTTTACCACAAAAATTGAGGATTTGAAGTAGAAACTTTTGCTTTAAATATCAGCAGAATAAAAATATAGCATTGCGTTATGGTCCTAAATCTGTACCTTTTAGAAAGAGGTAATATTTTAAAGGTACAGTTTGGAGCATTTTGTCAAGTCCCAATTCTAGGTATAATATTTTAAGTGCGATGCGTAATATCAGATCGTTGCCTTTTACAAACTTGTTTGACCCAGAAAAAAATACATATTACGCACAGGTGACCAACCTGGTACAACCTGCTGAAACCGCTTAATCAATTTCTACGAAATTTTGTTTATAGTTTTTGACTAAATTACAAATCGACCTTGGCAGTGGTTTAAAATGTATGTTCGATACTCTTTCCGGTTTAGTTTTCGTGCAGAATTTACAAAGCCCATCGTCAAATTAAAGTAGCGTTTACCAGAAAACAAAGTAAGAGTTGGTAAATCTGGTCACGAAATCCAGGAGGAATTCTATAAACAAGGAGTGGTTTGGTTAGATTGCAATCACCAGATTTAAGGTTGGAGCAACATAATTAATCGTCACGTAGTTAATCACGGATCGAAAAGCGCTCTTCTCTATTATTGCGTCACATAAAGCTTTTTATTTTTCAAAGGCAGGTGACATGTCAATGCTTTTTCCTGTGTATGATTTCAATGATACGACAGTTAAAAGCTATTTGTTGTGAGGAATTTATTTGAAATTTCGCTAAACCGCGATTCGATGCAAATGCTGACGTCATGAACACAACCGACGATCGATAAGAGGTCATTAGACGGACACGGGCAGGTTCTAAACGAGGTTAAACAAATGAGCCCAGTACTATTTTACAGCGTGCTACCAGAAAATGTTTGTATCGTGTTGTGATTATCAGATTTCGATGTCATGATAATTCGAAGTATTTTTCCCTTTCAAATTTTCTTTGAAATTTTCTGTTAAAGCTCAAATACTCTTCTATTATTCTATCCTAATTGACACTGGCAGGTCGTGCCAAACACAGATTAGAAAATACGAACAACTTTGTTAATTGCTTTAATTACCCCACTTACCACATCAAAAAGTAATGATAACTTATCTAAAAGATGCAAAGATGAATAGGTAAACGGCAAAAATGTACACTGTTTGATGACGTAACAAAGGTTATTGTCAGTATATTAGATTTTCTTATATTAGAGCTTTAACAATAAGTCGACAGGTAGGCTAACTTACTAAGGTAAATTGCAATCTAGTAGATTCCAGGTGTTAATTTAGATTTACAAGTTTGCGGTAGGTAGAGGTAATAAGTTGTGTTATACTTAGCACAGAAAGAAAGATTTTTGACCTTTGCTTAACCTTTGGTGCTATCCTAAAATGGCGAAATTTCTCTGTACGATTGTAAAATTATGTAATGTTTGTTATGAGTGTCGTCCTCGAAAATGATCACTTGGCCCGCTGAAACCGCAAGTCAACAGATCAAATCGTGATTTGATTAA
>CH003251.1:18618-65840 GCA_000149265.1 Ciona savignyi
ATGGATAGTGTGCCATAAGTCATCATTTGACAGAGCGTCCGCTTACACAAACTTCTTTGTTTGTGTGGGTAGTCTAAATTATCAGACACTCTTGTTTTTGCCTTGTGTGTGGTGTGAACAATGCACGTTTAAATGCAAAACCAAGCAGGAAATTGTAATTCGATATAGCCTTATTTCAATTTAATAGAATGTGAAGTATAGAAAATATCTTAAAAAACAAAACAAACTGTAATGCATAAACAAGCTGATTTTTTTTCTAAACGACAATTTGTTTAATACTGTGTTATATTTATTTCTATACAATGTGTTATGGATTTGCATATTTTTACTGTAGCGTAATGTGATTTTGTAAGAAATAGTAAATTAACCTACTAACTTTGCTTTTAAGATTAATTTTAATGTGCTTGTCAGTAAATCGTGTTTAATACAATCGTTGGCTTTAGATTTAGTAGCCATGTTCGACCAGGTGTGCGGAACTTAAGACGTTATTAGGGGCAAAGAATCATGTTCTATCTGTTGATACTGCATGTCGAGAAGTTATGGCCCACGATGCCCGGCTCATCTGACGTTCCTAACCACTCAATCACGTTTGTTTAAAACTCAAACCGCAAACGCGCACCTCTGCGCTTATCTGAGCAAATAAAATCATAAGGTTGTGTGTTATGCTGACGTTAAAATACCTAGATTGAAGCTCCCAATTTCCGTTCGCACTAAAATGTTTGAAAAGTTAAGATCGAAAATTTAAACACGTTTTAAAAATTAATTTCACAAAGAAGAGATAATAACCATGTCCTCTGGTTATTGTACGACGTTAGTTCTCTCGGCATGCGCTGTAACTCACGGGTCAAAAGGTTTCGATTTGGAAACCTATCACGTGCAGGAGCATTCGTTTAGGAAATGCAACAGATATTGGTGAAATTCAATGCATTGTACGGTCGTGTGGCAAAATGGTGGACACGACCGATAGATATACCGTCTCATATAACAAAAATGGCCATGGTGACTAGCCAATCATGGGTTCGAAACTTGGCACGGTTAAAAAAATAATTCAATGCATTGTAATCAGTGGTTAAAATGCCATAACAAATATTGACAACACCAAAGTAATTCCTTAAATCGCACTAGGTTAAAATCATTGTCGGATACCTTGCTGTTTACATGCTGTACCTTGACGTTCGACTAAGTTCTAGAAATAATTATAAGCGTCACACCCTATGGGAGTATGAACCGAAAGGTAAATGAAATAGTTTAAATCGGTTTTCTATCAAAAACCTAATATGATGTTAAGGTTAATTAATGTGAGGTATATTAACGTTATATGAATAGGGCAACTGTTTTTGAGATTGTATGGAAATAAACGCACATTTTGACAATATTCGTGTTGCCCATGCAACGTATAGATACGCCTATGTGTTCAATTGACGAAAATATAACCTGGGGTTCAAAAGGTGAGCACGGGTTTTGTGATCTCGATAAGTAATAGATATGATCTCTGACATGAAACCTTCCTCGAATGTTGCACAATTTCGGGCAGCGAAAACCGCAGTATGTCATTAACTAAACAGTATTGACCAAATCGAACTACTAACCCCGAAGTAAGGCAGATAAACGTACGATAACATCCACCAAGTCATGTCAACAACAAAGATGTGTTTTACTGATATTCCCTGGGTAAATCGCAATATAAAGACCCCTTTCTTAAAATTTGCGTATAATTTGCTTATAGTTCTTTGCAAACCCAATAATATCTTGAAACTGCGAACTCATTGGGCATGGCAACACTGTTAGGTTTGCATGTTTTGCTTACAAGTTACCAACACAATGTTTACACGACATGGTTTGTAGGAGGATAATTTCCAAATTCAATTTTCACGGCAATGAGTTTCTCCTTGAAACAACACGGTTTCAATAAATATACAGAAAGTCGGTAGTTAAATAGTTAGACTGCAAATTATACTTTTGTGAAGCATATTTCTCTTTTGCAAGCGCTTTTCAGGCAGACCACTTTACATGTAAGTTTATTTACTAAGCGCAAGAACATATTGTAACATTTTTTTATACGCTGACATTTTAGTGACGATAAACCTGCAGTAAGGTGAAAAGTTCGATCAGGTATACGACGGCAATAAGTGGCAAAATACCATCAGTTGAAAGGTAGTGGGGTCGACGGGGTATAACGCAGGAAATATTAATTTTAATAAAAACTTCACCATGGTATTCATTGCATTTTCCGCACTGCGTTATCTCCGGGTAACCTGACTTTGTATGCTTGGAAATAAGGCGAATCGGTCAGTTAACTGCTGGTAGGTGACGGACTAGAACCAAGTAGATAATTGGTTTAAACAAAAATTGTATAAATGTATTCATTATGTTTCACACTATGATACAATACAGTATCTTCAGTTTACCCGACAGTGGTTCCCAGGTGTCAGGTAGTATATATAACGTGTATTGGGCCCCTCGAATTTTCCCACCCCAGGTCATAAACTTGAGTACCCTGTCCTAATCATTATGAAACCCACTTTGAGGTACGAAAAAGACGTGCGGTACTAAAGGTTTAATCTAGTAATCTGGATTAGCTGCTAAGTACTCTTTTAGCTTTCAAAGTACACATTTCTCAAGGGGGCACGGAAAGGTTATCGCACTTGACATCCGTAGTAAGGTCACCGCAACGGACAAGCACCACCAAGAACTAGTATGTTTCAAAGTAGCCATTAAGTTAAGCATCTCCACGGCGCTAAAACAACACTCGTAATTAGACATTAATTTTAAGCGATTTAATTAATAAAAAATAATTGATCGGTTAAGAACTTCAATTTTGCCCTTCCTATTCTATATGCCAAGGCCACTTAAAATAAAGAGACACTATTAAATTTAAGGCAAAGATTTAATAAATATATGCTTATAAAACGTATTTTACATTTTATGTTACTATTTTTACACGATAAACTAACCAAAGATTATGCTCACAAAATTGACATAAAAAACTTGCCATTGAACAAAGTAGTAATGTATAATTTGCCGGTCGAATAGCTTACTGAGCTAATGCGTCGTCGTTTATCAAAAAAAGGTGGTTTTATCGAAACTGGTCGCATAGTTGGTTGTGTTTAAGAACAGGCATCGCCTGAAACCACTACATTAACAGGGTCTATTAAATATTTTTAAAAAACTACAAAAATAGGAATATACTATTGAATTAATCCTTATCGGTTAGTCTGGCAGTTTAGTGCGGCGCCTTTCAGCCGAAAGGTTGCAGGTACGAAACTGATGGCTAGCTAGTCGGCTGTCCTTGAGCAAGGCGACTTAATGGACATTACCTGGAGCCCGCTGATAAATGGGTTCCACCAAATTGAAGCCATGTCTCATTTATACAACATACCGCAATAGTTCCGGTAACCCGACAGTGGGTGCGAGGTGATCTGACGATTGCCCGTGTGTTAACCCCCTTGGTTTTCGTATACACGGGGATAAACATAAATATCTTATCCCTTAATATAAAATTTCAAACTTAAAACAATTAAAATCTGAAACTGCAAAACTTATCACTTGCATTAATTACAAATATAAATTCTTACATTAAGAAGTAAGGATACTTAGTTTTAATATGCAAATAGAAATGCAGTCAAAATATTATGCGTTTATTTGACGTACACGAGAAACATAACAAATAGCTGCTACCTTCAGCAGAGTGTGCGTTCCTAATAAAACGCGACGTGCAAAGAATTCTAACGTGCAGCAGCTCTAAGATCGCCATAGTATTTTTAAAACAAGAAATAAACTACCCTAAACCAAAAATTTAACATCACAAATGAAAAAATAATTCAAAGCAAAATTGGTAACCGCAATTACAAACAACACAGTGGTGATGATATGTGGTTTAAAGTTGGGACCGTTGGACAGTTAAACTGGACTTTCTATAAGTATTACTTGTCTGCAATACTGTAGCATGTCTAGCGAGTAATTAGTAAACCGAACATTGGGGCATAATTTAGGGTTGTCTACTAATTGAATTATAAAGAATAAAACCATGCCAAAGCTTAACCAAATGATATGATCGTATAATAGAAGTCGTTGTAGCCATAAGGTTTTTTTCACAAAAAAATGATAAACGGAATAAAATTCACTTGAAAATACATAAATTGCACAAAAAGGATTGTTGCTGAAGGAATAAAGTATTGAAAACATAATTAGAATTTGTTTAGCATACATTTGGTCTATATATTTAGGCCGTAAAATGTAGAAGAATTTTAAACTACAAATATTTATACATATATAATACACAACAGCTAACACTAAAATGAGCATAAAACTTAAAACCATGGAAATTGTAAACATGACAGTACCTATATAAATGAGGAAATAACAACTAAAAGAAAGGCAATGTATGGGAAGTTGGATAAACACAGTAGAATAAAAATAAAATGCCCCAAAAACGGTATATAGCGACAATTTCACTCAAAATTGGGACACGGCTCAAGATGAAACTTGCACTAAGCAGGGTTATGATTGGTGCTGGGGTCAATGTTTGTGGTAAAAGTTTATTTGTCATAAACCATCTGTACGCAATTTACATTTTCCCCTCCTTTTACTACCATCAAAGATGTCCAGATTTGGTAAATTCGAAACACAGTACATACAGCTACAAGTAAGTTTTTTAATTTGAGTGAATAAGTTCTTAAAAAGGGTGGATCGATTTTAAATTCATAGTTCATGGACTTTATTATCGACCAGTGCCTGGTTTCATGATACTTTAAACATATTTTACTCTGTGGTTACTTTACTTTGGATTGGGAACATAAGAACAGTCGATCTCATGAAAGAAAGATCCGGGAGTTTTTCGATGATCTTCCTGCCTTTCTCACTCACATCTTCATCCTCGTTGTTCAGCATCTTCTTGGAGGATGCAACTCCAAGGGATGCCAAGATCTTAGAGAGTGGATCCGGCTTCTTCGGATTGGCATCAGGTGTGATCTTCATCGCAAGTTGGAGCAATTCGGGATCAACTTTATCTTGTTCTGTGACGTGGATTTCGAAAAGATAAAAAAATAGAACAAAATTTGATTTTAAAATTTTTTGATTTTTTTCAAATTTTCTCCATAAATTTATCTCGTCATTTCTTTCTAATGTGAATTTGTTGAATAATGCAAACGCAGATGGGTGTCTAAGATAATTAACAAGTCAGTGATAAGGAATGCTAACCGGTTTCATGAATTAAAATAACGCTAAATTAAAAACTGTGTGACTTTTATGATTCGTCATGCAATAATTACATTTTTTTAATTATTTAAGGATCATACATGTTAGGCATTTAAGCTCCCCAATATATATTCTAGACATCATATGTTTTTTCAAGCACATATTATAAGCACATAGGTTATTATATAACACATTGTGTTTATAATTTTGTAAATAATTATGGTTCCACAAATTACTAAACCAAATGTGAATTGCTTGTTCAGTGATGAAAAAAACAATGTTGTTTTTTGTTTAACATTCTAATCTTAATGTGTTGGACAGTCAACTCAACAGTTGTGAGGTTAAAAACAATTGCTAAGTAATCAATTGTATCCAATGCAACTCATACTTTAATGCACATGGCTTCAAGCCAATGAATTAATGGTTTAAACAAAAATAATAAAAATAATACCTTTGGCCACAACATTTATACATCATACCACAAGAACACTGGGTTACAGGAGAATAGCCAGGTAATCATCTGATCATAATCCATGTTATTGTGACTTTTATATGCTAGCCCACAGAAATGACACAAAGACAAATCATATGACCTGGATGTGCTTGATTCAAACTTTCAGTGGGAGGTAAAGAGGGCTTGTCTAAAAAGTCGAGATCTAAGCTAGTTGAGTTGAAGACACTAGATGTCACTACACCAACACCGCATGCATCTATTAGCTCTCTAGATCCTACACATGCAGTGATTGACAATTGTTATTGAAATCATTTTTTCTTACAAAGAAGAAACACTACGATTACTAAGGTGGCATAAATATAAAAAAAAATTAAGGCTAACATGATTAAGCATGTAGAACTCCTTAAATTGTATGAGATATTAGAAGTTACGACATAAAATATATATTTTATGAAAGATGTACACTAAAAATTATCGATAACTAGCACTAACGGGGTTACAGCATATATTTTATATTATAGCCTCTATGTAATTCTTTTGTTAATCTTGCAAACCTGTTTCAGTTTCCCAAATTTGATCAGTGTCATCCTGTAAATTTATACAAGATTATAAGTATTACTTTTAGCACACATTAGATGAATAGATATTGTTTGTAGAAATACCACATTAGAAGATTTAACAAAAATTGACTTCACAATTGATGAAGGGATCATAGATTTTGGTACAGTGTGCTGCACATGATAAAGACATAATTTGTATTTTGTACAAAGTATTAGATTCCAATGATACTTCTTTCTTATAGTATACTACGGACACACATGACTATCAAGAAAAATAAACAGGAAATGACAAAACTACTTACAGGAGGTACTTTGTTCGTGGGAGAAATTGCTGTTATTTTTTCCGCTGCAGAAACTGGTTTCATTTCTTTGGATGGTTCTAATAATCCCTATAAGTACAAGGATAGAGAGTCAATAACTGAATTGTGGTACTGAAACAATAAAAGTTATTAATGACAAATTCATAGGCCTATGTACTGGAAAATTTATATTACATATAAAGGTTAATTTTAAACAATTCTAAAGTGGTGAATTTCATCATTAAAAATGAAACAATAAAATAAAGTTACTACTCACCAATCCAGATGCATAAGTTGGAACGTAGTATGGCTTGGATGATCCGCTAAAAAGCTGCAAAGGATTTAAATACATACATAACAATAACTGTTGAAGACCCCAATCGGCAAACATTAAAACATATCAAGATTTAATTGGTATCGGTGAGGGAAGGTAAAAAAGCATAATGGGACAAATATATTTGATTACTTACACTAAACTTATAAGTAAATACTATGTTGGTGTATCTAAAATATATTTGATAAAGTAAACCCAAGGATAAAAATTAAATGGTGTTAATAATTTTTGAATTCAATGAAATAAAGAATAGGCTATAGGGGATAAAAATAAAGTACCGGTATTTATTTAAATTAAATATGAGGAAAATTAGATCACATGCCGTTCGCATACCTGAATAAAAAGCAAAAAGGTTAACATATTCATAAAACATGCAACGTTTAAAAATCAGCTTGTTAAACCCCGAATAAAATGCACAATTATACTCAATAAGAAAAAAAAACATAGAAAATGCTTTTTTTAAATAAAAGGCAGAACCCAGTGGCCACCATAGAAATCACCAATGCTACTGCATGCAACACCGGATTCTAATCAGCATTCTAATATAGAATAACTTACTATGTTCTGTGTCCTGATACCAAGAGACTTTATGAGTTTACGATTGTGACCTGAGCCATTCCATTTGAATTTGAGAGCAATCGTATTGTCTACATCTTCTAGTAAATCCCACAGCTGTGAAGGCCTAAATTGAACAAATAACAGTTAAACAAAAGAAAAGAAATATACATATATTAATAATATATATAACAAAAGCAAACCGTTTTTTAGATATATACATATATATATTAAGTAGAGTAATAAAAAAGTGTGTGTGTGTGTTGGAGGAATTGTGACAATGTCATTTTGTCTGCATAATTCAAAAAAGTAATCCTAAAAAAAATGATTTTTTTGTTTGATTTTGTCAAAATCATTAAAATAAAAATTTATTAAATTTTAATGACCACATCTCAATTGTCTTAGGCTATTTTTGAACATTTTACAAACGTTATTTTTGTTTTTTTGGCCTAAATGTCCACGTAACAGTACCATACCACCACTACCATTTTTCCAGCATTAATAAAATATCTAACAAATTCAAATCCACCACACTTGCTCTCTGACATAGTTCTACTGATTAGTTTTATAGAAAGCACATCAGACTGAATTAGAACTGCTAAAAAAGATATAGGCTACTAAATACTAATATAAATATATCTGTTTATTTTCTGATACATGTTCTAATGTAGTACAGTTAATTAGTTAGGTAAGACTACATATCATAATTGGTGCTCAATAAACAAAACGGAAAATACACACAATGACACAATTTAACCTTCCTAGACGAGTGAATTATCTGGTAAAGTTACATTATGGTAATAAGTAGAAATAAAAAGTTAAAATAAGAGCTAATACTTAAATGGTTTATTATTTGTTTTACAATTTGTTGCTCTAAAACCTTGACTATAACTTCCATCTTAATAAGTGTTGCTTAGTAGCTAATTACATTTAACAATTTGTAACTGTGTACCAGTAATTGGAAGCACACCTTAACAAAAGGACAGAAAACCTAAACTAGTCACTGAACAGTGTAGTTAAATTGTTTGTATATCAACCTTAAAGAGAAATAAGAAGATCTGCGAAACTTTAGCAAATGTCATCAAGCAAACTTTTAAGATGCTATTTGTAGCTCATATTTATGACATCAAAAACAAGGGCATGTGTGCAGAAAAACATTGCGGTGACACCCTTGCCTTATTGGCGCCTCAAGTGTTACAAGATGTTTTCCACTGTCACCAACACTTTTTCTTAGTGGGTCAGTCTGGACCATGGACAAATAATACAAATTGATTTTCAAATCATCATTTGCTCACAATACAAATGTATTACTGATAAATTATTACACCACAGTAGCTTTTAGAGATCAGCAGTGTAAATATACATGGGGTAAATAAAAAAATAACTGTTTATTTTCTTCTATACATGCCTGTTTACTGTGGTATCATTTGAGGAAGTGTTATCTTGTAGAAATGTGTCCAACACATCATCTTCAATATGATCATGCACTTGTCTGATAGTTTCAATGATTGTTACATCTTCATCAGTTCTTTCAAATATATTTTCTTTACCAAGAAACCATAGCTTCAAGTTGCTAACTTGCTCAAACTGAAAACCAAATTATTATCTTAGCTGGGGATAATGATATTTTATTCATTATGAAAATATAAGTCTATGCACACTATACATACAGATTGCATTGATTAGTATTTATGTTAAGATAAAAATAATTGGTTAATTACAAATATTATTATGAATCTTTAGTTCATAACTTTTTTATACATAAATTGGCTGCATAAGCTATTCAGTAAATTGCAGTAACGGTATAGCCTATATTATATATAAAGCATCTTGTATTTGTATATATTTATATAGATGTACGGTACCGGTAATAGACTAATAGTTTGCAAGAACAATTAATAGAACTCCTAGTACCATTAACAGTTTTGCGTGATAAATTCATAAAACTTACCACTTTTTCCAAACTAGACTCGCTACTAATTCCGTGATTTTCTGAACTTTGTACTGGAAAAGAATTTTCCTCAAATGAACCAAATTCCCCAAAATCATTCTCAGTTTCATCAAAATTTGCTACAAAGGAGTCGTTTGCTATAGTTGCAAAATCGCCATAATCATCTGATTGTTCCGTTTTTTCACTAGTTTTATTTTGCATGGCTTTATTTTCATCATGATCAAGGTCAGCTTCATTAAAATTAGCCGTAAAATTGACATTTTCAAAAGTACCAAAGTCTTCATCATCAACAGTTGTATTACTGTTGTCGGTTGTTTGAAAAGATTTGATTTCTGTGGTTACTGTCTCACTGTTATCTGGATCAAAATCAACAGTTTTGAATTCAGCGATAAAACTGTCATTATTCACAACACCAAAGTCTCCAAAATCATCGAAGTTAGTGCTATCATTTGTATGGACACAATCCGTAGTATTTGTAGCATTTTCTGATTGAACATCATTTATATTGGTGTTTGTAGTATGTTCTGAAGTTACAAACTCAGCAAAATCATCATGAGCAGATTCATTGGTATTCACGTTGCTTGAGGTTTTTGTTAACTCAGTAAAATCATCATCGGTTTTAGATTTTGCCTCCTCGCATGGTTCATTATCTGCGTTTTGGAAGCCATTATCGACGGAAAAACTTTCAAAATTTGCAAAGTCATCAAAACTGTCATCACTATCACTTTCTGTACTGACAGTTGGTGCTATCTGTAAATACTTTAAATTAACATCCTGTGAGGTATCTGGAAAACTGGCAAGTTCATTTAACTTTTCATAATTTTGAGTAATGGTTGAAGATGATTCTGACACATTATCTTTTGTTTCAAGTTTACAATCTTCAGTTTCCGTTGATACAGCATTTGATAAATAAGAAGCATCATCACTTAAGTTGAATTTATTTTCAATATCCAATTGTTGTATGCCACTTTTTTCTTCAAATACTTGTACCTTTGAAGATGGTTCGGCCACTATAGCTTTAGTACCAGTATTCATATCCACAGATTCCATGACATAGCTTTCTGACTTTTGAGTGTTACTTGTGCTCAGGTTTTTATTATTGCTGTCCTTAAGTTCAAAGTTTATTGTCTTATATGTGGTTTCAATGGCTTTATCATTGGATTGTAAAGTTGCGTATTGATTATCTTCACTTAGATCAGGTGCGATTTGTAAGGTTTCTTCATCATGTGGTAAAGGAACAAGGTCAGGATTAGAAATTTCTGGATTTTCCTGTTTATTTTGTACCTTTTCTGATGATGTTACTTCAGTATATGTAATAGATTCATCGGGAATGGATAGATTTTCACATAAAACTTCCTTTTCATTAGTTTCGACATAACTACCCTTATTTAAGTTTACATCTTCCACAATTGAAAGTATCTCGCCATTTTGTTTTATGGACCCTTGAATACCATTAGTGGTTTCTCCATTACTGTTTCGCTCCTGACCAGAAGAAAATTCAGTTTTAAATTGAAAGCCATTGTTTTCGGCATCAACAGAGTTTTCATAATCCGGAGCATTAGCTTCAATTATTGGTCTCGTAAACAACTAACAGGGACTGACTTTTTTCACTGGAGAGTCAAAATCAGAGTCACTCGTATCCGGTAAAGGAGGTGGAATTGAATTCCAGTCCTCATCGCTTTCCCAGTTGTCATTGGCTGCAGTGAAGTCGGTAAAATCATCGTCATCATCTATCACATCAATTTGGTGGTGGCGAATTAGATACCATGGGAATAAAATCCGCCATTTTTAAACATTTACGTCGACAACAAGGCTCCAACTTGCGACAAGATAGTGTATACAACTATGTAATTATCCTTCCAAAACTAAGATGTTGATCTACATCAACGCAAAAATAGTTTTCCGTTAAAATTAGCACAGGTTGTCATGGTTGAAATGTGACAAGTTATCTAGCAAAACGGAAAAGCACCAGAAAAACAATAAAGTTATTTGATTTGCTGTAATGGAGAGATTCACTGATCACCTTCCACACTTTAATGTAGCACATGCCTGGTCTTATATTTAGGGTTAAATAAGTGGTGAAAGTACACCATGATTTCAGTTAAATTGGCAGCATAATAATGCAGTGTTTAATTATTGTAAGGGCTGTTTATTAGAGCATTATTAAAGGGCTTTACTAATCCGCGGGAGAGAGGGGCAGAACAACACTCTTCTGTGTGACAACGAAGCAGCACAGCACACTACGACAGTTGAAAGAGAGGTAGAGGAGTATTTTCATCACTAATACAAGCGGGTATGGGGTATATCAGGAGGGAAACAGGTTATATAATGATATAACCTTATAACAAAAATACTTCTCCGGCTCATGTTATATCCCGTCCTGTTCAATTTAATGGCAAAAAACCTGTCCCGCTCATGTTAGTGACAAAAATGTGTCCCGCTTATGATATAGTGTGATGCCCCACAGATTAGTTAAGCCCTTATTAAACACTCTATGCATTAGTTTTCCAACTTCTATGTTATACATGTTCTGTAACTTTAACAGGTCACGCTTGTTATCACTAGTGATAGATTGACACCAGGTTAACATTACAAGCATTTGTCCAGCCGGTTGGTCGAATGGTTAAGTGTGTTGCCTTTCAATCGAAATGTTGTAGGTGTGAAATATACTCACTAGTTAGTCGGTTGTGTCCTTGGGCAATGCACTTTATTGATATTACCGGTACTCAAACCCAGCGGATTAATGGGTTCTACCAAATTGAAGGAACGTGTCTATCATATACAACATACTGCAATAGCTCCTGTGTCCCGACAGTTGGCGCGAGGTGATCTGACGATTGCCTGTGTGTTAACCCCTTTGGTTTTCCCATTCACGGGGATAAACATGAATACCCTATCCTATTTGACATCCAACAAAAGTACTTATCTGTTAAAGTTACACATTCTGTGTGTTTTTTTCGTTTTGTACTTTCCCATGTTATTTTAGTAGTTCTAACCGTGACCCAAAAACTAATCTTAACTAACTCTAAACCGCAGCTTTATAACTAACCTTATACCAAAATCTTCATTTTATTGTGTAGTTTTTCTCATTTAGTTCTTTCAGTTTTATAATAAAAGAAAGTTTAATTACCCACAAAAAAACATTAAACATTAATTTGCATAATGTACCCGCAAGAGTTGGTTACAGGCTCCATATTCGGTTACTTATTCTAAACGCATATATATATAGTTTGTTTTCACCGAAAGTGGAAACCAATCGCAATTTTACAATAAAACAAGGAAAGAACAATCACAAACTTTATAATTAAAATTTATGTAACAGCGTAGGGAACTATTGGCTCAACCGGATATCAACGGAATACCGATATAGGTCGTACCATAAATAAATATTGTGCCCATGATAAATATTTCATTTCTTTTGCTTTTGACTTTCTAAGCAATGGGTACGATCTGCAAATGTACATTGTGTACCAAGATACGGTAGCTAAATACCGGTATATTTATTTCTTTAGCGAAATATTTTTGTGCAAAAAATAAATTTAAGAAATTCAAGTCGATATGTAAGTGAGTTCTCTACAGAACAAAAAATAGAAAAAAGTAAAGTTACCTTTACGTTAGGGAGAAAAGGGATGATATATTTTTTCTGTAAGAAACAATTTTGTAAAACATGTAGGCAAAGAGACTATAACAACATAATATAACAACATATGTGTATAATCTCTTTGAAGGCGGATGCACACATACCCGTCTGCGGCTGCCGCAGAGTGCTTACGGCGCGGCTCTGCCGCGTGTCAGTGCACACATCGCCGCAACGGGGTTTTTGAGCGGCTTGTGCGCCAATAAGCGGTCAATTTTCTCGATCCTGCGGCGCTTGCGGCCGAGTAGAAAAATTTCTACTTTGCCGCAGAAGCCGCACAGCTACAAATCTGGTTAAAAGCAAAAAAATGCATTTTTTTAATATTGCAGCATAGTTTGGTTAAGAATTTAGGCTGGGATAGATGTATTGTTGTTTTGCTTTGTGGATTAGGTCCAAGACTCATATTTAACCAACTTTATTTAAAATTGTAGGATTTGTAGCCTAAATATGGACGAGGTATTAAAGTTGAAAACCGTTGAGGAAACCAATAAAGTAATTAAAGCATACATTATGAAACTGAGTGTGATCCTGGAAGGTAAGATATTAGGCTATTTAATTTTAATTATTGTATTGTTTCACTTTCAAGTGAAGTAAGATTACACAAAAAGCAGTGCCGTGCCGGTATAATAGAATATTATTTAACTTCAAAATCTAGGAGGCACCGATAATACCCTGGAGTTGACTAGTCATACTGGAGGCACCAAACTAGATAACTTATTTTTTTTGTACCTTCCTGTTTTGCTGTAGTATCTTGCCAGTTTTTTGTAAATTGTTGGATTTTCAGTTAACGCCATATTTGTTTTGGTATATATATATATATATATGCCATTCACTCTCGTTATTACCGTTACTTAAAAACTTTCTTGTTAAACTTTCAAATATATTAATTGATCAGTGCACATTGATATTGGTACCCTGTTTAGTTTTTTTGCAATGTTGTGGATTAGGCCTACACTGCAAAAACTACAAATTATTAAGTCATGCACTCCCGAGACCTTGTTGAAATGGCTTCCCGAACTGGTCGGTCACTCTCACTATATATTAAATATATATATTTGTATGGATGTGTATACCAATACAATACAGTATTTTGATAGTTAATTTTTATTGTTTTTTTTCTAGACAGGTATGGGTACACGAGATGTTGACAGAGAGAGATTTAAGATCTGAGTTTGTCTTTTTGTGAAATTACAGAAGATTTGTCAGATGTGTTGGACAATCTGGAAAATTAATGCTAGTAACCCATACCGGCACTGTATTAGTACCAAGCTGGAAAAGACAGAAAAGAAGAAACTACATATGATTGAATCATTCATACAAGTTATATCTTCATGAACATTGGTAGAGGGGCATGAAGTAATGGTTAGCGGTTTGTGTTATAGGATAGTGGTCGGTTTGGTATT
The DNA here is from genome assembly GCA_000149265.1 of Ciona savignyi. Taxonomy (NCBI): domain Eukaryota; kingdom Metazoa; phylum Chordata; class Ascidiacea; order Phlebobranchia; family Cionidae; genus Ciona; species Ciona savignyi. The sequence continues at coordinate 33,008 of CH003251.1, forward strand.
TCCACTCTTTTTAGAATATTTCAAATTTTTAATTGATTATTATAAAAAAAAATTGAGAAATTTTTATTTTCATATGTAGTTAAGTTAACAGTGTTGTTGGTTGTGGTCAATGTTTTTGTGCAGAGTAAGTAAAAAATTTCTTTCACATACAGAGATTGCAAAAAAGCACCCTGGCTGTAATGCACACAGAATCAAATTTACACTGGCTTGAACACTACGGTCAATTTGGGACTACAACCTTTGTACTAAACTAGCTGATGTGGTAGAATTTTATTTCTCAGTAGAAATTCACATGACTGAGTCATCCACATGATAGTGATATTTATTTTAATTGTATATATTGTTCTTTTCTTACTGTTTCCATTTTGTTACATGTATGCCCTCTTTATTCAGTTTGTGTCTCCTGTCCAGGTCCACCAGGTGTGTGGTATTGAATAAAATGGAGGACTTAGACAGCAGAGAAATATTGAGTAAAGAGGACATGCATGTAACCATACTTTTCCTAATGTTTATATAATAATTTTGTTCCATGTGTTCTTTCAAATTTCTATCCCTTTGTCTACTATTGAATAAATTCCTCACTTGCCAGTAGTGATTTAATTGTTATTTTTTTTGTATTGACAATGACGAAGAGAAAAAAATTTGACTCTTCGGGTAATCAGATATGAACAGGTTAGCCCAGTTGGGCATTAAAACCACTCAACTTTGGGAAACATTTGCTGGTGTCGTTTGCAGTCAAAAGTTTAGTCAATTCTCATTAATCTCTTCTCTTTTTAAGTATTTTGCAAAAAATAGTAATCCTAACCTAATACATTGAATGAAATGAACTTATCTTTTGACTAGAAAATCAGTTCTGGGAAGGTATGTGCCTAATCATAAACTCTAAACCCTTGATTTGCAAAGAAAAGGCCATTTTAGTACCAATCTTTGCATTGCAATAGCGTCCTTGGAAACCGGGCGGTGTGAATGTGGTGTGCATAGGTGAGTCGCACAGCCGCACAAGATGACCGCAGCCGCGCCGCTTACTGCTTGGGGATTCCCCGCCCGCAGCCGCAAAACTTGTCATGTGTGCATCCGCCTTGATGTAGGTCTACATGATTTCACTGTAAGAAATTTTAATGGTTTAAACTAAAAGCCGCATGACGCAATATGTAAATATAAATATCAGAACGGCAGAAATCATTGCAAAACAGGTAAATTGAAGAAAAAAAAATGTTTCCAAAATCGAATCCGATATGAGCTTTGATCTATGGGATGGGGCTTAATCACGAGTAGAACATGGTGGGAGCAAAACGGTAAAAATGCATTAGGCCTATATACTTTTTAAATCTAAAAAACGCATAATAGAATCTCTTGCTTAAAGTGCTATGTTTGGTCCGTCTTTAACTTAGGCCTACACAAGCATTCAGCTCTTTATGCGAGAAATCAGAATATATGGATAAGCAATATTCCTGCGACGGAATACAGTGACCCATAAAGAAAATAAAGTATATGGGTTGAAACTCCCATACGAAAACAAAAAATATATTTCAGACCTTAATCTTGCGTGGCTACAACTAGTCTTTTAAAAATGCGGTCTGGGCGCATATTACCGCTTATTGAAAATAAACAATCATTGTTAAAGCCGTTTTATTTTTACTTGGTGTTTTACCTGTCCCCTCCCGCAATCTCTGTTTTTATTAGACAACTCAAAACTTTCTAAATTTTTATGGGCGCAACTGGAAGCGGATCAAAAGCACCCTGTATATTGACTTGTTTTCCAGTTGTTAACATTTAAAACTAAACATGCATTCTACTTACTTCAATAAACTTTCAGTCGCGTAAGATGGCGATATTACGTAACTGTAAAAATGAAGTAGCTTACACCGGCTCTTCGTTGATTGGGAAAAAGCTAAGGCAAATTTTTATAAATGCATGCTAAAATTACAAAATTTTCTACATGCATTTTATTTTCATTCATTTTTGTTTTGTTTTAAACTTAAGCTGTAAACTGAACTTATGTTAAAATGTGAAAGCCATTCAGTTTTATGCAGAATAACCAGAGATAAATGGTTACTAACCGTATTTAATCAAGGGACATTGAATATGCACATATCGTAGAGGTGATAATAGCTAAAAAACAAAAAAACAAATTTACATTTAAATACATGGAGCTCACTTTAAACGTTTTCTGGATATTTTTTAGTCCCCCATATATTATGTAACTAATATATCAGGGGTTTATCTTGCTTCCTATATATTACATGTTTCACCGAAGTGCTAACTGTTGGAGAGTAGACAAATAAACTCACTCTGTATGCAAGTTAAACTGCAGGAAAATAAAATACAAATTAACATTACATTTTTTATTGTATTTTGTAAATAATAAAACGCATGCTTTTGTTGTCAGTATTTAGTTAACGTTCGGGGATCAGATTTGTACCTACAATATTCCAGGTACAAAAAGACGGTTTCTTCGTTCTTTAACCTGAAAAAATAGTGATTTTAAAGCAATGACAGATACGTCCTTAACTTCAAAAAATTAGCAAAATCTTATTCAAAATCAAACAACGCATGTAGCATTTTTAAAATGGTTAACGCGACCCATCCATACACCAATAATACCAAAACGGTATAAAGTATACAAGCCCATCAACGTTTCGAAACTTCCAGCGCCAACAAAAAAATCATTAAATTTTTAACACTGTTTAACCCACCCGACTTAAATTAAAAAGAAAAATTACTTGGTTAATGAGTATGTTATCAAAAAAATAATATGTCTTACCTCACTTCTCTTGTCAAAATATTTTAGATCTGGCTCCGACCAAATTTTAGCTAGTATATACTGTCTCACCACATCACGCAGTTCCTGAAAAAAAAAAAAAAAAACTAATAGAACATAATAAACCACTTAATGTTAATGGACACATTGCAAAGAGTGATAATATTCTACTGACATGCACCATTTTATGGAAACTTGTTTGGTGAGTACATGCAAAATATACCTCTTAAAAACATCGGATATTGCAAATGCACTCAATATTATATTTATTTTGAAAGAGACTTACTTTGCGTTTCTATTTTATAAGAAATGTGTTTTAATACAAATCTATTTGTTATAGATGAGCTTACCTCAAGATCGGGTAAATCCGATGAAGGTTTACCTGAAAAAGTTAAAAAGGAATTATAAAAAGTTTAGTACGTTAAGATCGGCGAATTAGATTTAGCTCTCACCTTTGATCTGTGCTTTACATCCCGTGAATTGCCTTACAACTACAAAAAGAAAAAATATTAGGAATATAGTTTTACTTATTGCCATTTTGATGAGGGTACAGTAATGCAACGATCGAGGAAAGAACACAGCAGAAGTGGTTTGTTGAACGCATATACCGGACCTTTATATAGACTTATCGATGCCGATTGAATAATAAAATATTAAAACTGCAGGTACTATTTTAAATCATCTCCCTTACGTATTCAATTAATGTTTATACGGAACAAAGAATGATCAATTAATTGATTAAAATCTAATAAAATATATTTATTAAATGAAAATATATGCGATTAAGATGTTTTTATAATCGACATTTGTCTATGGAGCGTGTTCTTACATTGCATATAATTTGTGTGACTTTTCCCATAATAGGTAAATCGATCCTTTTTATGTTGTTGTTATCTAAGAGTATATTAAACAAGCTTTTATCTTGTTTTCCCTTTTTAGCAAGGTATAATTTATTTTCAATTATATGCCAGAGCTGTTAAACGTAATATTGGGGTTTACTTTTAATATAATTGTTATGTCTGTATAACCGAGTCTTGCTGGTTTTAAACATAAAATATTTAAGGATCAAATGAGCACTATGAACGACATTAAATGGTTATTTCGTCTGCTTTTAGCCGAAGTTATAGTGTGTCCTTTAATAAGGCACTTAGCTCACATTTTCTGGACCTAATTGTTTAATGGGTTCAATCGAAATTAAAGCAATGTATCAATTATACATAACACGCTACAATAGCTCCATTAACCGGACGGACGGTGCAAGATAATTTGACGATTAACCGTGTGATAACGCCCTTTCCGTTTTCAATTCACGGGGATAAACATGAATATCTTATTATTCTCCAACGCACCTATAATTCCAATTTAATGCTTATTTTTGTTAAAAAACGGAAAGTGTCACTAACGATACATTTTGCAAAAACTAAGCATAAAAAGCATTAAAAAAAACAATTCTACATTCGATGGCATATATGGGCCAGTTCTTTTCACGTACTGTACATGATATCTTACCACGCTTTAAAGTCTTAACTTTTAAGAAAAAGTATCTTATCCTATAGGTACGAATGGCGAAACAATATCAATCAGGACGAACAATAGTAGCCTATCACAGACTCTGTATACCAGTGGTTTCCAATCTTTTTGTCTTGGTGTCTCCCTTAAAATTTTTCGCAGATTCCGTGACCCACACTTATATTCTATCCTAAATGAAAATTTAAAAAATAAGCACAAACATGTTTTACTTGCATTTATTAGCAAACAAATGCGATGGTTGACCTTGTAGGTCTGCAGCTAAACGTATGTGGTGTTCATCTTAACTATTTTTTTCCAATTTCATGTCTTGACTGATTTCTGTTTAATAATATACTAGGCTACTTCCCTTTTAAAGTTCCAATTTGCAGCTATTGCACGTTTACAGTCATGCGGTCATAGTTTATAACATCACAGTGGACGCAAACTGATGCAATAATATTGTGCTACAAGCAATCCGAATGAAATGTCCAATGGAAAACTATACACATGATATCACATACCACTAGCGTACCGGTACCCAGTAGTACTGACATTCATCTATGTTCTTACATTAGCAACAGATTCGCGGCCCCCTTTAACATGCTTTGCGACCCCTTTGGGGGTCGCGACCCCCAGGTTAGGAACCACTGCTCTATACATATATAGAAAGTATATGATGGTGTATAAAGTAAATTGTAGTTTTTTTGTAGAATTAAAAGCATACCTTTAAGAAAATGATTAATAAAAAAATATATATAATAAAATAATAAAATAATCTAATAATCGCGTCTTTGCCTTTGCCAAAACGTTTTCATTTATAAATGACGTGGTAGCTTGCCATAGTGCCAACTTGATAAAAGTATCGTTTACATACTTTATTTAGGAAAAGCCCCAAGACCATAATTTTACAACACTGTAACATTAAGAACTACATATATACGCTAAAATCGGCCTTAATTGATTAATAGTTGCAAGTACAGTCGATGAACAGTGCTTTTTAAAGGATAACTTTGACATTAAAAAATAGCATTGAAGGATCAACAGACAGGCATATATACTAACTGGTTGGGTGCGTTGCACAATATAAAGGTTTGTTGTGTTTTAATATGATGCATAACTTCTACCAGCAGCAATAAACTCAGGAGATACTTGGTTCTTGGCTCCTTTAACTACAGTTTTAATATTGAGTTAGCATAGTGTACTGACTTGTTAGTACTCTATGGTATCAGTATTTAGGATAGGATAGGATGTTCATGTTTATTACCGTGAATGTGAAAACCGAGGGGGTTAACACCCGGGCAGTCGGCAGATGACCTCGCGCCCATCGTCGGGTTACCGGAGCAAATTGCAGTTTGTTGTATATGATAGACACATTCCTTTAATTTGGTAGAACCCATTAATCTTCTGGGTTCCGGCAATGTCCGTAAAGTGCCTTGCCCAAGGACACAGACCGACTAGCTAGCGACCAGTTCCGCACCTGCAACATTTTGATTGAAAGGAGACGCACTAACCGCCAGACTAACCGGCCGAAACCTTGCTGGCCAAAAACTCTAACCTGTATTTCTTACCTTACTGCTCGAAAACCTAAGTTGTTTAGGAACTGGTCTTTTTGCGATGACGTCAGAATGGAATAAGGTTCAACTGTTGTATAGATCAGATGTAACGCGCATGCGGCTTTATCGTCTTCCACTCTTCCACACAAGTTGACAATGGTCATTATACCGTGAGTTATATGTTTCGTTTGATAGCAGTTTTACATAATTTTATAAATTTTTTACACCTTTTTGTACACCGTGTATATAGCAATTTAGCATTATTTAAGTTCACACCAAATTTTTTTTTTTGCACTTATTAAACCTGGATGTTCCCGCTTCTGTTTGCCTATTTATGTGTAATTTAGTTCTCTTTTGGCATTTTAACGAATAAGACGTGTTTTATTAACGATAATCAAACTTCAGATTCTGTAAAACAGACGACAACAGTTTCGTTTTTCTCTGTGTAATAATGCTCTAAGGTGTGCAACAGCCATGGTATTTGACTTTTCACTTAAGCGGTTTACGATTTCTCACGTGATCACTTTGCAGATTAAGATATCGGCGCACTTAATCAGTTACACAAGCCGTATGGGCTGGTTTGTACCACATAGAACTTTTGGTTGATAAAGGAAACGCAAGCTGAAGACTACCATAACAGATTTATATTTGAATCGAAATCGTGTCTTTAAAACATAAAATACAATTGTGGAAATGGACAAACGTGTGGAGTGCAAAACGCAGACCAAAGAATACAGCAAAGCAGTTTCTTACTACAGGGAACTGGTGTAAAGAACAAAAGCTGTGCAGGATAAAATGTCGAGATAACAGCACACACCTTGTTATGCACATGAATTATTTATATAAAATTCCTTAATTTTGAAACGTGACATTGAATGTTGATTCAAGCGTATGCGATATAACTGAACACCAATGTTGTTCAAACTCACAGCTGCGAGAAATACGAAGTTAAACCACGCTCATCTCATCGGTTGTGTTGTGACCGCCTGGGCACATTGCCATAACCAGAGTTCCATTTTTCCATATGTAAGAGGTTAATTCGGTGTAGGATGCCGCTTTTCGACGACAATTTACGTACTTTCCCCAAGCGCTGTGGTATAAGCTAATATTAATATTTTGCTTTCCAATGCCACACCAACATTTCGTATTGGTTATAGATATGTATCGTGGGTGAATTTTCTTGTGGTACACATCTACATCCACCACATAAAAGCAACCCATAAAAGACCCCAGTCATAAATCTCTGCATGAATATTAGTGTTGGCACAGGAATGGAAACACTCTGAAAATAATGAAAATAGTGATCGGAAAAGACGTGCGTCTAAGCCAGTGTTTCTTCACGAGTTTTAAAGGTGGGGCGGCAAAAGATCTTTAAATTTTAAAGATGTTCGTAATATGCCATTATAACCTTGTATGTGGGCTACCTTTTGTAACGTACGCTGCTTGTTAATGTGTTATCAGACACAGACATGTAATATGAAGTACCTCTACGATAAAAATAACTTTTTAAAAAAATAACACAGTTTAGTACTGTACTATACGTTATTTGAAAATATACCGTGTGATTTTTACCAAATAAAACATAACTAACTAAACCTGCAAAATTTCCGTGTTGCGGTGTTTGTGTTTTGATCGTCAAAAAAGTTGTTTTCTGCTAACAAACTAACGAAAAATTGATCCGAACATGTGAGCGACGCCTCGAGATATTGTGTGTAGGTGAATTTTCGACTTCCTTTACCCGAGATTAGATCCATCCCTGGGGAAATTATAGATTTGGAAATCAATCGGTGCTTAATTGCTAACATATACTTGTTTTAGTAGTAAATAATTTAACGCAACCAGTCGCTAAGCCATCACTATAGTTCGACGACATTCTTTAAAACCTAATTTACACAGCATTTTGTATCTTTTTCAACAAGCACGCTGTCAATTGTTTTGCATAATTGGGAGTGCTGAAACCTTAAACTTCGGCCATTAAATATTTATACATAAAATTCTACTTAAATCGGCTAGAATACCGAATTTTCTTTGAGCATTTTATATGTAATATTAAAGTGAAAACAGCAATCAATCTACTTGACAAGAGAAACCCTCTTGTTTGCAATGGTATGTGAATGACATACGAACAGCTGCCACCGTCTTGCGAATGGACGCCATTACCTCAACTGCTCTTATCGATTTTTCAATGCTGTGCCTCGATTCTATTGTTTTCTAGCAATCAGGCTTGACGCATGTGTATGTTTGTTAAATGACGGTCAAATAACAGTTTTTTTTATTGCATTAAAGAAACATGGCGAATGTATATTTTATACCATTATACCGTTTTGTAAATAAAATCTTTAACTTACCGTACAACAAGCCAAATGTCAAGCCAACGACAACGAAAATACCAACAGGCATCCATAAGTTGCTCAATGAAGTTGAACTTCGCTGCATTCCGGTCATTCTTTACAGATTGTAAAACTTCTTTCGGTAAATTACTACTTTTAAACCTATTCCTGTTTTAAATCAAACTCAGTTATATGGAAAACTAAACGTTGGTTTACATATCACCTCTTCTCACTATGACACGCTTACATTGGTCTCTCCTGCACAACTGACGTGCAATCGATACATAGGTAAAATACAGCCGAACTGTCAACAGCCTAAGTGGACGAACGACAACTTAACTACCATAAATCGTTTTCCGATTGCTATTGAACTTAGGTTCTAAACCTGTAGGGACCGACTGTGGTATGTATTCTCCGGTGTTATTTGGAGCTTTAAAGCCAGACTCATGTGCCTTTAAATTAAGCTCATAACAAAATTTACCTAAAATAATCAAACAGTGGGAACTCTTTACTGTTCTAAATTTAGTAAAAATGTGCTTGTTCACTTGCTTGATGCCGTTGCGCTGCTCGTAAACCGAATGGCACGCAGCTGCAGCGCGCCGCACTAATAATGTGACTTTTGTGGATTCGATTTTTTTATCACCATGTTTTATTGACTTTCAATAAAGTTAAAAAAAAACATTTTAAATCACATAAAAATGATTTTTTATTTAATTGTTTTTTTTTATTTGCAACAAAAACAACATCAATTTAAAAATCAGCAGGTTCAACATTTAGTCACTTATATATATCTATCTTAATGTTGATATAAACTGCATAACATCTTGGATATACACTGTGTAAGTGAATCATATACTGTCAGTCGTTCTGTCGGCAACAAGAATCTCCCAAAGTTGTCAATCGTTTTAAAATGCCAGGAACAATCAGCTGCCAACTGCTACGTCGTGTCTGTAATTACATATGCTGTATAAAACATTGTTTTGTGAAACGGCATAGCTCTATCATTGAAAATATTTATCTGACCGTTACAGTATTGGGCCAATACCAGTATCTAAAATTTTATATATAGTTTATATAGTGTAAAAGCTATGTAAATTGTGTAAATAATATAGGACAGGCTATGCAAACAATGCACCTTGTTGGCTGGGTCATCTTTCTTGGAGTGCAAGTGGTGTTGTTCCGTTTCAGTAAACAGCCTTGTTATCATATCCATCTGCCGTAAAAGTATCTTGCAACATTTAAAAAATTAAATACTAATTTTTAAAAGAAAACCGGTGAGTAATTTACTCGATGGCACGTAAATTCCACGGCCAGGGATTTGTGTTATTATAACCAGTATACGCAAGAGTGTCTTACGTGGGAAATATGACACTTAACGGACCTTGCTCGAGCCGAGTGTTAAAACAACAGATTTGGTTGAGTTCGACAACCAACTGTTTGAAGTTATTTCATAAAACACAGCAAGTGCATGACTTAATGTGCTAATGAATGAACATCTTAAACGCCTTGTATTCCTCTGGTGCGCGATAAACAGTTTACTATTATTTTAATGCGATTTTACCTCTTGGTTAGACATCTTGCCAAAGCTTCTTAACTCATTTACCGGAATCCCTAAAAATACATGTAGTTAGTTGGTATATCGATAAATTATAGCTTCAGCTCTGTACAAGTATATAGACTGTTGATCTAATTCACAACATACCAAGCTATTATTATCAATCTCACAATATCTTTCCAAAAAACGCTAACAACTTGTGTATTAAACTTACCATCCAGTAAGCATACCAACAATAAGAGAACCAACACAACTCCAAAGCAGTGTTTTCCTCGAAGATATTTTATATTTAGAAACATAATGGATACTTTACAAAATTGTTTCGAAATTTATTCAAACCAGCGTATAAAAGCTTTTAGAATACTAAATGTTGGCTCTTTATATAGAGAGCTTCTGAAAAATTAATCATCTTAAAATTCGTCATCTCATAGCATATTTCAACTTACTTTTCCATTATACGCACTCGAGGAAAGATTTTCCAGGGGTATTACTACTAATACTGATATATATTATGATTGTATATTGTGTTTATCACAATTTCTCTGCCGATTAATGTATTTTAAATTTCATTTTGTGTCGGAATGGTGCATATTTAAGTAGATTATGGCGAATACGTATGTTCGTATTAAAGAAATCAAACGAAAAAAACTAAATGCATAAAATAAATGACTAAAACTAAATACTCTAACGAATATAAAAAACTAACGAATTTTTATAAATATAGTTTTTTTATGCTATCTTGGTTTAGATACGGAATTAAACAAACAGTTTAGACACGGAATTAAACAAGCAGTCACCTATAGCTCAACCGTTTAACGCGCCCAACCTTTCATATCAACTATTCAAGTTTTTATAACGTTGTTAAAATATGCACAACATTTTAAGAATATGCATTTTGTCGTTCTTTCAGCTAAAACAATATGTTAAAGCATAAAGTCATTAGTTAACTGTTTGAAAATAGATTAATGTACAGTGAAGCATATCATTAATTATTGAAATCATTATTCTGACCATGTGCTTTAACTGTAAGAATTATGCTAGTTTTTCTTTGCTCATTGGGACGGCACATTTTTTTATTTAATAAATTCAAACCCACTAACTCACATGAATATGTGAGGCCTGATCTTACCAGCTCCATCCTACATATAATCACATGGGTTCTATTTTTTCTTTTTCCCCGTAGTTTCCCTCCATAAGGTATATAGCATTTTCCGAATTTTACACATTTCCCTTCATAAGGTATAGAGCATTTTCCTAATTCCCTCCCGTTTCCTGCTTTTATTTTCGCATTTTCCCTCCTTCCTGCCTTCCAGCTTTTCCTACTTTTGGTATTGTCCACTGTTTTATCCGGGAATGGTGTAATGAATGAAGGAAAGTGTGACGACTTTATGAAGGGAATTGGACTGATTGAACACTTTTTTAAGGACAAAGAATTCCTGACTGTTAATCACGTGACTTTAGCGGGTATGGTGAAAAATATACTTGACTTTTACAAGCATTTAATTTGGTTGCTTTTACAAATTTTCTTGTTTCTGCGATTTTGCTGGACTTGGAGTCAGCATTGGATTTTACCCTAGTCGAATTTCCCAAGGCACACTTACAATATCTTGGAAATATACCTGCGTATATAAACATATTTGCTACATCTATAAATAAATCATATTATTAATACAATTTTGTTTATACGCAGTGTGTTACAAGTTTTTACGATATCATAGGATATTTACATTTATCCCCGTCAATCGTCAGATCACCTCGCGCCCATCGTCGGGTTACCGGAGCTATTGCAGTGTGTTGTATATGATAGACACGTTCCTTTAACTTGGTAGAACCCATTAATCCGCTGGGTTCAGGCAATGTCCCTAAAGTGCCTTGCCCAAGGTGACAACCGGCTAGATTGCGACCAGTTTGCACCTGTAACCTTTCGATTGAAATGCGACGCACTTAACCGTTAGACCAACGGGCCGGACAAACTTTACATTGTTAGATTGAAACAAATAAAATTAATAAATTTTTGTGCTTCATGTAGAATAGCCATATAGATAATACAATGTGGTTGAGACACTTAACAAGTTGCACCGGGAAATAACCTAAACAACACAAAATAGCCAAAGAGCATGAAGCAATTTGTATTGGTGAACATCTTTTTGTGTTGTGTGATTGTCAAATCACACTTTAAGTTATACTACGGACATTTTTTTCTGTGAACAAAAACGATCATGTTCGTTGAAAACCTACTCAAACGTAGTTTGTCTAACGACATATTTTGGACTTACTTGTTTGTTTCAGCAAGCAAAAAACTATTGGGTCCCCGATTGGGTAGACCAATTCCAAAAAGGTTATCCATACGAAAGAAGTATTGTGGGTCGAAAGTCGCTAGCTCGTCGGCTGTATCCTTCGGCAAGGCACTTAACGTCAACCGATATTACGATTAATGGGTTAAACTAAAGAAGCAAATTGATTATATACAACAACTCCTATATATTTTAATTTTAGTGTTCTTTTTTTTATTCATATTGCACCTCTTTAACTTTTGTAAATATTTAAATTAATTATTTTTCTGCAATACGGGAATATAAGCGATAACGCCAAAAATGGCGAAATAGGCATTTTTAGACATTTACATAAAACTTTTAACCTGATTGAAAAACCCGTTCATACCAATCACTCGGCGACCGGACATACGTGTCAATCACCAAAACACTACCTAGAACAAAAGTTAACTTTACGAATTAACATAAACAACAATAAGTACAATTGTAGAGTCTGCCAGTCTGGTAATGAGTCCAGAATTCTGTTTCTATTTTGCAGCCTCTACTTGCTGCTATAAGGGTAATGGTGCCCGGCGATCGCTTCTTAACTCTTATTGTTTTTTCCAAACTCCTGGCTGGAAGCCTGTCTTTAAGGCTCTAAGTCTTATTGTAACTCAGCCAACACAGATTGGTTTTCTTTCTTATTATGCGATTAACAGTGAACAGTTGCAAGTTAAGAACACGTTAACACGTTAACACGTTAACACGATTTCCAGGGTGTTTTCACTACCATTAATTTTGCCCTAATTCAAATAGATATTAGTTACTTTGTCATACACAGTATAAATTAAAATCAAATTAACACACACAATTAAGGATTACTCCATATTCTAAATACCAAATTAAAACTGACCGCGTGGAAAAATAAAACTCTCACACCGACTGTATAATAACATGAGTAATTGCACTAAGAGTTGCTTGGCCAACATTTTATTAATTATGTAATAAAACAAAATATTGCGAGACCTATTGTTCAGGGTCCTGTAAAAGTTTTAGTCAGGATAATTAATCAGCTAAATTTGATCCCAGGTTAAATAACAGTGGGATTTTTGTTTTTAAAATCCGGGTAATTTAAACTAAAAATACTTTTTGGAATTCATGAAGATCGTAAACGTAAGAATGTTAGTTTTGGGCCAATATCAAATTAAATCATTTCATGACTTACTTTATTTTAAAGTCTTACTGAATCGCGTGGTGTTAAATATCGACAGCTATTGAAAGTTATTAATGTACAGTTTAAATAATGGTGTGAGTAACGTGGAGATACGTAACTATCTTCTTTTAGAGCTCTCATGGACATGTTGCCTAAATAATTTGACATTAAAATTCTCCACGAAACGAAAGCCCTAGCAATGCTCCGCTTTATTGCACACAATCGCATGGTAAACCGTGTCAAACGTTTTGTATAAGTTTGAAAACATGGTACTGTTATATAGACCACTATCAGGGTTCGTGATAATAAATTCGTGACGAGCACTTTTGCCAATGACGTAGGCAATTTTCCCTAAATCCGTGTTGGCGTGACGTAAGTCGATGACAAATTTAAAGCAGTGATTAAAATGTCTTGCAAATACAATTCTCGGTAATATCATCAAGGTGGTGAAATGACACCATATCTGGTTTTATAAGTTTTTTTACTTATATTAATATATCTGGTGCATTATTTAAAATCAGGACTGTTTAGTAATCATTGCTGATGTTTCCTTAGGTAAATTCTAATCCTAAAAACTTAACGAAGATAGAAAAAAAGAAAAAAGAACACGCGCGTGTCAAAGATTTTCTATTGTTTCTAACATTTTGCGCGACCGCTGTCAGTGGACATTAGGCACAAGATAATAAAGGAAGGTAGCTGAAAAGTGCTTTAGCTTAGTTGTATACAATAAATCGACAATTTTCAGATACAGAGAAAAACTACTCTAGTGTAAATATAAACATTGCGACAGATGTGTTTTGATTAAATAAGATTGTTTAATATTCTTTGTGGTAACCCTCAACTTTGTTTTTCAGGTTCTTCTTTTATTAAATTCGAGGAAAAATTAAAAATGGTGAGAAAGCTTTACACTATGCTGGCAAGTCCACCTTGCCGATGCGTTTCGATGACTTTAAACGCACTGGAATTAGAATACGAAGTTGGTCACGTCAATTTGCTTAAAGGTGAACATAAACAGCCTGACTATTTGGCGATCAACCCAAGAGGAAAGGTACCAGCTCTCCAGGATGATGATTACACAATATGCGAAAGGTATTTGGAGTATATGGTATCAGTTATATCACGATTTTGTATCATGAAACTAAAACTTTTAGCCTATTATCAATTTGCAAATTTTTTAAAGCCTATTATCATTTTTTATTAAAGTAAAAACAGGGTTTTGTATAGAGACATGCAGTCATAGATAAGCCACATATCGCTGCCGACAAGTTATCTTGCTGCGTGTCTTAACTGCACAAAATATTATACCAGCGCTGCGATCGCTTGCTACCTTTGCAACAAATACGAAAAAGCTACGAAGGACAAACTTTACCCGACCGAGCCACAAGCTAGAGGGAATGTGGACCAACTGCTGTACGTCAGTGAAAACATTGTCGACGCTGCTTCGTCTTACATGGTTGGTTAAATACTGTGCACCCACCGTAACATAGGCCGAAGGCTGCTGGAGCAATAGCCCTAAGTAAACGATTGTTTTTACACGATTATGTGCATTTTAAAGTAGGTATGTCTTATGTGTAAATATCTCGTATACAAATTGCATTTTGTACTGTGGTTATGCATGAAACAGCCAGACTTATCTAACGAAAACAACGTGCTTTACTTAAACCGTGCAAAGGCTGATCGCTGTAAGAAAATGGATAATGCTGTGTATTCTTCTATATTCTCCTACATTCTTTGATTCTGGAAAATAAATATCATTAATTTGATAAGAAGTTAAAACAATGTGTCTGCAGAATATTTCTGGAGTTATATTCGGGAATGGTGTAACGAATGAAGCGAAGCGTGATGACTTTATGAAGAAAATTGGACTGATTGAAAACTTTCTGGGCGACAAAGATTATTTGGCAGCACACCACGTGACTTTGGCAGGTATAGTAAAATATGACGTTTGGTTTCTTTAAATTTGAGTCAAGAGAGTTAATTTAATAATTTGATTAACTCATGCTATTGGCAATGTCTGTGTATGGTGGATAATCTTTCTTGCCAACTATATTAAACTTATAATTAATATACTACTTAGTATATTTAATAAACACGGATCTGCGTGCAAAGACAAACATATTTGTACGATTGCTTGGGTGACATATTGGGTAGAATGTAATTATGTTTTATCCTCGTGAATGTGAAAGCGCATAAGAGTTTTCATCCGAGCAATCGTCAAAATACTTTTCGACTGATTAAGAAATATATTGTACAGATTTCTTCGTTTCCACGGTTTTGCTGAACGTAGAGTCGGCACTGGGCCTTCCTCTAGTGGACTTTCCCAAAGCACTGGCTTGGTTGGATCGTATCAAAGCACTGCCATACTTCAGTAAAACCCACGACGAAGGCGTTGCGATGTTTGGACAACTTTACAAGGGAAATCTGGCTAAAAACCAGGCAAAGAAATAAAAAATAAACCATACTTATTATCACAAAAACGTCATAATTGGGTATATAAACCATAGAGCTTTGCTTGTGTTTATTATATTCTAAGCAACTAAATTTCCGAACGATTTTTGTAATATATATGTGTAATTTTAACTTTATATATATAGATTAAAATAATAAAAGTGTATTCCATTGTATAGATTAAAATAAATAACCTTTAAAAAGTGTTGTACTTTTTGTTTAAACGACTATGAGGTCTGGGTTAACAAAATTAAGCTGTGTCGGAATGGAAACGCAGACAACAGCACTGAAGTTCGGTACAGCATTAAGTTCTATAGCGGGTCATTTTTTGTGTAGTAATTCAGGTCTATACTAATTAATTTACAGATATAGATATATGTCTTTTCAAAAACATGGGAAACGAAATCAATACATTAATTATTGCATTTCGGAACACTGGCAATAATGGTCAGTATTGGTTCGAACGACCGCACTTCGACACGCTCTGTTTACAGTTTGAGAATGTCTATGACGACATAAGTATAGTTGTCCATACTAGCACAAATCTGTGGTCTGGTGACCAAAAGAAAGATATTGAACCCAGATAACACGACCTGCGTTAAACCTTACCTTAACCCTTAAACCAATTTCAGTATGAAGCACAATGTATTCCTTCAGTTGGACATTTGTCAGACAAACTACTTCGGCCTACGAAGTAAGCAAATACGTTTTACAGTCTAGAAGTAATAACCTCAGTGCCGGGGCCATTCAATTCCGACACCAGCTTAAACTTTATTACTTTTAGCACTGATAATTCCTTCTGCCATACTCATTTATCATTTAATATTTCACATGCACAAACAAACCAGACATTTAAAGGACTCTAGCACAAAAGTTGCGGTTTCATAAATTAACAGCTCACAGACTTATATCTGAAATAGTTGTTCCGTCGAATTGGGTGCGCTTATCAATAAAAGTTAAGTGATTGCACAAATGGATTGCCTGTCAACTCTCGAAGTTAAAGATTAATGCATCTCTGATTTCGTCATCTCCAATTTCATTGCAGGGACGCTATAACAGGAGCAATTGTCAGAATTCCTGTGCCCACTGATGGGTTACTAGAGAGAGAGCTATTGTAGTGTGCCAGCATAGAGTATTAATATATATTAGTACTCTATGGTGCCAGGTACGACGAGAAAAGAGCTGATACTGTTTGTTTGAATTACAGTACGATATGGTAGGTTATTCGAATTTCTAGGTTATTTTTTTTCTTCAAAATTGCAGAAAACATCGAGTAAAACAATATATAAGAACAGAACAAACCACGAATCGATATGAATGAGCTATAACCAGGCTGGACAAACAGCCAGATAGCACTTACTGGGTTGATTCTTTAAAAGTAGCAATATCATAAAGCTTAATTTAGTTGGATTCAATCCTTCAATATTATATGTTCGCAGTTATCTGAAACGCTGAATGTAAATCAGCAGCCATAACCTGATGCACAGGTATAGCTAGCGGTCAATTGACTCAATTCTCCATTTAACTCAGGAACTAAAACCACATATCATAATGACTAAGCATTTTCTACCAAGTGTTTGTGACTGCTTCGGTAGGCGTGTATGAGCTGAGGTTTGGCGTGTGTGTGTGTGTGTGTAAAAAGAGAAAACTTTTTTTCTCTCTCGAAAGTACGACGTAGGTTACAACAAAATAACGATTGAATGAGTAAGTTGCAGCCAGTGGGTGATCGAAAAGCACAAGTTAGTAAGGATAATCTCGTTAAGTGTCAGGTCTGACCAATTTGTTTAGAAAGGTTTCCTTGTTAAACACACAATTTTAAAGGTCAAAAGCCGGAAAATCTAATTTTTCATTATGATGCAAGTTTGTAATGTCCTATGATTAAGCTTTGGGTTTGCAAACTTCAGCAACAGCTATCATTTTTATTTTTGTATTTTTTTCAGAATAAACCTTTTATGATATTGTAAGGACACTGCAACTTCAAAAATGGTGATTAAGCTATTCTTCCTTCCCGAAAGTCCACCTTCACGTAACGCCCTTATGGCGTTGAATGCTCTTGGTCTAGAACATGAGATTGTGCCAGTTAACGTTTTCAGTGGGGCTCAAAAACAGCCAGAGTATTTAGCCATCAACCCTAGGGGTAAAGTGCCTGCTTTGCAAGACGGTGATTACCTCGTGGCTGAAAGGTAAACAGTGTTAGTTTGTATCGTTAATGTGACTTGAAATAGCAGAGGCTGTCGATTCAATTACCGACAGTACACAACACAATTGACGTAACTTCTCCCTTTAACGTAATTAAAATCAAATCATAAATGTTGTAGTTTGTTTTGCACAGCCGTGCCATCGCTTGCTACCTCTGCAACAAATACGAAAAAGCTACGAAGGACAAACTTTACCCGACCGAGCCACAAGCTAGAGGGACTGTGGACCAGTTGCTTTACGCGAGTGAGAACATAAGTGATCTGATAGTCGGCTACCTGGTATGGTGTTTGTAATTATTCTATATCTGTGTAAATAGTTAATGTTTAAAATAATTTCCCTTATACTAATTTGGTTGACTTAAAAGAACCTATTACTAATTAAATAGCATTGATAATGACCAGGCGAGAAATAACAGAAATTTCCACAATCTTTATATCATTCAGTTATAAACGTTATTATGGGTCCCATTTGGAAAAATGGGACACATATTGTTTTTGTCCGGTTTTTTTTTCTTTTTTTTTTTTTTTCTTTTTTTTTTCGTCAAACGCTTGACATCTACCAGAAGGGAATCGCAATAAAACTTTGTCGTGTGTTAGATCACATGGTCTAGATGTGCACGGATCAAAATTTTGCGGAATATACTGAGGGGAATTCCCCTGGGAGGTGAAAAACCAAAACGGTATCTTTTTAAAAAAAATAGCTTTCTTGGGCATAGCGCTTGAACGGCTAATCCAATTTTAATTAAATTTGGTAAACTGTAAGGGCATCAGCCATTGATATACCATTTACAAGAATTAAAAAAATTACCCAGGGAAATACCCTAAAAATAAGATTTTGTTTTCAAATTCTGATTGTGGCAGGCATTGGTTGTGGCACCGACATCTACCAGAAGGAGTAATGGAATTGCAATAAAACTTTGTCATTTGTTAGACAACATGGTCTAGATATGCAGAAACCAATATTATTGGTAATATACTCAGGGGAATTCCCCTGGTAGGTGAAAAACCAAAACGGTATTTTTTTTAAAAAAAAGAGCGTTTTTGGGCAGAGCGCTTAAACGGCTACTCCAATTTCATTTAAATTTGGTAAACTGTAAGTGCATTAGCCAATGATATAACACTTAAAAGAATTTAAAAAATTACATAGGGAAATACCCTAAAAATAAGATTTTGTTTTCAAATCATGATTGTGACAGGCATGGGTTGTGGCACCGACATCTACCAGAAGGAGTAACGGAATTACAATGAAACTTTGTCATTTGTTAGAAAACATGGTCTAGATATGCAGAAACCAAAATTTTGGGTAATATACTCAGGGGATTTCCCCTGGGAGGTAAAAAAACAAATCGGAATTTTTTTAAATTAGGTTTTTGGGGCATAGCGCTTATACGGCCAAAATGTTAGTTCCCTATCCGCCTTATTGAGCAAAAAGAAAAAGGGAACATAGGGAAATACCCTAAAAATTATGATTTGTTTTAAACCATGATTGTAACAGGCATGCTATATCGCTTCGAAATCTCCAACAAGGAGTCGCCAAAGCGGATTAAAACTGATTGTTAGATTATCTAACAAACATGTAACTTAGATAACATAACTTAGATATGTTAAGCAGAAAGTTATGTACTAAACCCAGGGGAATTCTCCGAAATAATGAAAAACTTAATCGGGCTGTTTCGGGAATTTACCCTCCCTTTACCAAAGCGCTTGACAAGAGGCTTAAATTTAAAACATTTGTGGTAAAATGTTCGTAAATCGAACACGCTTTTTCTTTTTTTAACTACACATGGAAAAGAAGTTTGGTTTAATAACTATGGGACCCATGCGTTTATGCTTGCAGAAACAAAACTATGACAGTCCGGTTAAAAATTTCAGGAATATTACATAACATGGATCTGGCGTGCACATATCTGACAATAACATATATTGTGTAATGAACATTAATAACAAGATCGGGACCCATGCGTTTATGTCTGCAGAAACAAACTACTAACCCGGTGTATAAAATACAAATTGTGGTTAGGGACCCTGCTCGCATATATATATCATACAAAATGTGTTTTACAAAATAATAGTGGTTTTAAAACACGTGGTTGACACTCTCTAGTTTTTATATCATTTTGAACAAAGAACAGAATTATCCGGTCTAGTGATTTAATCACCTGCCTAGTAAAATAACGTCTGGGACACATTAGTACACAGCCTTTATTGTGATCCTGTATAATTAATCTTTGTGTGCTCGCTGAGTATGATTTCATAATTAATCATTAACCTGTAGTAATAAAGGATTTGTAGAGTTCCGTAAGGCCAAATTATAAAATGTTGATATAGTGCTCGCGTATGGACACTGACATTTTTCTTTAGTTAATATTTGTTAATACTCTCTATGTTAAATGACAAAAACTTATATTGTGTTTATGAAGGATATTGGAGGCGTGGCGTTTGGCTCATCTGTCACTTGCGAAGCAAAGATCGGTGACATGCACAAAGCACTTGGTCTCGTAAACACGTTTCTTGGTTCCAAAAAATTTGTGGCAGCTGATCACGTGACAATTGCAGGTAATAAATGTGAAATCTAATTAGGCATATTATTTTGCACCAAATTGGGTATTCCCCTACAGTTATTCCCCTCGAAATTTAACTTTAAACAAAAAGTTGGGTATTCGTATGCATTCCTTAGTAAACAATAATCAATTTGTTTAAGTTTTATACTCATAAAAATGTTATCGACCTGGCTTGATGGACGGACTTTTTATCTTTTTGCTGTTCAATTAATTCAATATTTCATTCCGGCTAGATTTTTTCTGTGCTTCGCCGATAATAATGGCTGAAGAATTGGTCGGATTCAACGATTATTCCAACTGTCCAGCTGTCAAAGATTGGTTAGAACGGATCAAGTCGCTTCCTTACTTTGATAAAACGCACAAGGAAGGTCTCTCCCGTATTGGAAAGAAATACAAAGACAAATTGGCAATCAACAAAGCTGCAGCTGCGAAATAACTGTCAAGTTTTTAAAATGCGCTTTCCTGGTTATTATGAAGCAATGTCTATTCTTGTGGGAGTTAAATAAAAATGCACTACATTTAATAAGATTCATAATTCAACGCGATTATAGTGCCGATTTATATGAAGTCATGCCGTGCAAAAAAACTCGTCTACATATTCGTGAGATTAAGAAATTAAAGTAAGAAAATTCGAAAAATACATTATTAATGATCAAGAAGTCAAACGGTGCATCCATTGGACGAAGTTCTTATACATGCTATAAAGCCTTCAGACGGGTGTTTTTCACTTTACCGTGCGCGTATACTGATCAACAAGCTCGTGCGTAACACCAATGATAGGCCAGCTCGCGAGTTTGTGTTTATGTCCTTTATTATCTTAGATTTTGTTTAGCTACCGATTGGGTCAACTCATATAGCATTTAAATCTATCATTTTTTGGTTCACAGCTAAATAATTGTTTAGTATAGTATCAGGTAATTCAGGTTCATTCTCTTTTTAGTCCAAATTACTAAAACCCCAAATAAAACACATCGTGACATGAAAAAAGGGAAAACTACAAAGCGGGATGAATGAGCTACCTAGGCTGTACGAATCAACCAATAACACTCAGTGGGATGAATCTTCGAAAGCAGAATACTACTATACTTTGTCGTTAAATGACACTCTGTATTTAAATTGATCGCCCAAACCGTTGGCGATATGATATTTCAGGCGATTGATAAGTTAACCGATGCACTTGTATCACGGCAAATTCTCCATTCAACGATGATTACTTAGCGTATTTTCTGACCGTCGTATTTGTAAATCCCCTAAAGTGTTTGCGTGTATGAGCTGACAGTTTAATGTTTGTGTAGAAAGAGAAACGCTCTTTCTCGAAATTATGGCGTAAGTTAACGATTGACTGAAAGATTTGCAGTCAGAAAGCAATCGAAAAGCACATGATAGTAAGGATAGTCATGTTCGTGTGAGGTATAACAAATTAGTCTTCTAAGGTTTTATTGTTATACAAAAAATTATAGGAAAATAGCCGTGAACACATTACTATTTTTTCTCGTTATGTTGCAAGTACGTGATGTCATACAATTAAGCTTTGGGTTTGCAAACTTCAGTAATTCGTACACGTATAGCTATCCCTTTAATTTTTGTATTTGTTTCAGACTAAACCTTTTATGACAAAATGGTGATAAAGCTATTTTTCCTTCTCGAAAGTCCACCGTCACGTGACGCTCTTATGGTGTTAAATACTCTTGACCTAGAACATGAGATTGTGCCCGTTGACGTATTTGATTGTGCTAACAAAGCGAAGTTTTTAGCTATCAATCCAATGGGAAGAGTGCCTGCCTTGCAAGACGGTGACTACGTTATAGCTGAAAGGTAAACATGTTTGTATGTATCGGTAATGTGACTGGTAACAGCAGTGCTTGTTTGTATAACAGTCGGTGAATGAATCGATCGCGTTAACCATTTGGCAATACGACCGTAGCCTACACTTCTAGATGCAATTACCGACAGTACGCAACACAATTGACGTAAATGCTCACAGCTAAAATCAAATCACTAATGTTGTAATATACTTTGCACAGCCGTGCCATTGCTTGCTACCTCTGCAACAAATACGAAAAAGCTACGAAGGACAAACTTTACCCGACCGAGCCACAAGCTAGAGGGACTGTGGACCAGTTGCTTTACGCGAGTGAAAACATAAGTGATCTGATAGTCGGCTACTTGGTAGGATGTTTGTAATTATTATATATCTGTTTTAATGTTATACATGTGCCAAAATAAACTGCATTTCCACAGTCTTTATATCATCAAGTTATATATATATGTAATTTTACTATTTCGACTAAAATATTATTTATACTATTTCGACTAAAAAACAGAATAATCTGGTCTAGTGATTTACTGATTTACTCCCATACCCGGGCACATATTGAATGAACCATTGGTACAAGGCTTTATTTGCGAAGTAGGCCCTGTGTAATTATTCTTTGTGTGCTACCTGAGTAGGATTCCCTAATTAATCAATAACCTGTAGTGATAGGATTTGTAGATTTCTATCAGGCTTATTATAACTATAGTGGCCGTGTATGGACACTGACATTCTTCTTCCGTTTTTGTTAATATTTTTTAATACTCGTTAAGTTAAACGACCAAACGAAAAATTAAATATATTGTATTTATGAAGGATATTGGAGGCGTGGCGTTTGGCTCCTCTGTCACTTGCGAAGCAAAGATCGGTGATGTGCACAAAGCACTTGGTCTGGTTAACACGTTCCTTGGATCCAAAAAATTTGTGGCCGCTGATTACGTGACAATTGCAGGTAATATTAAATGTTTAATCTAATTAAGCATAATATTGGCCACACAGGAAGCATTCCCCTCAAATTTTAACTTCAACCAAATAAGTTGACGTAGGCCTATGTATTCTTTAGTAAATAGTAATTAATTTCTCTGTGTTTAATGCCCACTCATAAAATCGTTATGGACTTGGCTTAATGGACGGACATTTTATTTTTATGGTATGTCTAACTGATTTAATAATTTTATTCGGGGTAGATTTTTTCTGTGCTTCGCCGATAATAACGGCTGAAGAATTGGTCGGATTCAACGATTATTCCAACTATCAAGCTGTCAAAGAGTGGTTAGAACGAATCAAGTCGCTCCCTTACTTTGATAGAACGCACAAAGAGGGTCTCTCTTCACTCGCAAAGAAATACAAAGACAAATTGGCAATCAACAAAGCTGCAGCTGGAAAATAACTGTCAAATTTCTGAAATGTGTTTCGCAGGTTAACATGAAGCAATATGTTATCGTGTGGTAGTCGCAACACATTAAATATTATTTACAATTTAACGCGATAATGGTGAAACATTTCCCTGGATAAATTATAGAAAAAAATGTAATAATGTGACACATTATTGTGACACATGTGATTTCCACCTATGACAGTCGTAAATAAAATGACAACTTGCCATTACCCTTAGGTTCAAGCTTAGGATAGGATATTCATGTTTATCACCGTGAATGGGAAAACCAGGTGGGTTAACACACGGGCAATCATCAGATTACTACGCGCCCACCGTCGGGTTACCGGAGCTATTGCATTGTGTTGTGTATTGATTCACATGTTTGTTCAATTTAGCAGAAGTAGAACCAATTAATCCGCTGGGTCCAGGCAATGTTTGTTAAGTTCCTTGCCCAAGGACACGACCGACTAGCTAGCAACCAGTTTCGTACCTGCAACCCTTCGAATGACGGTGGTTTAGTTTAACATTGATCAAATTTATGTCAAAATTATTTTACTTGTCGAATTGCATGCAATTTCTGCATCCGGGCATTCTAACGTCTTGTATAAGGTAAAAGCACAGTTTCTTATAGGCAATATGTCTCTGGAAGGGTTATACAGGTAAAAAATGCCTGCCGTCAGCATTAAAAATAACAATGTGTTAAATTTTGGCGGTTTTTAGTTACTTTGAGCCATTGTATTTGGCGTTTTGTGTCATTGAACACTAAAGCCGCTGTGGCGAGTTCCTGTGCAAGGAACGTGACCACGCGGTAATAAAGATATTGAGGAAGTGGCCTACTTGAAATTGATGATCAAATTGATATTTTGACTGAGTTAAACCTTTCTGCGTTTGAGTGGAATTTTAAAATTGAGTGATA
This sequence comes from Ciona savignyi, assembly GCA_000149265.1. Lineage (NCBI taxonomy): Eukaryota > Metazoa > Chordata > Ascidiacea > Phlebobranchia > Cionidae > Ciona > Ciona savignyi. The sequence continues at coordinate 57,495 of CH003251.1, forward strand.
AAATCACGAATGTCAGATTTTATTTTTGCAGTTTACTGTGCACAAAGATGTAATCATACAACTAGGCAAGTGGAATTCTGGCATAATATGACTATTCTATTTCGTTTGTACGTCATGCATCTGGGTCAAAAATCGCCCTTAAAGATATTTTGGTTTTAGGGGATTACCCAAGGCAATTTTCGTTTGTATCGCTCTTTGGAAATATCGTTTAAACATACCAAACTTTTATTGTTTAACAGACTTTTTTTAATATCAAAATTACCCAAATTATATTTCCCCCCAAAATGTACATTTTGTTTTATTTACTTTTAAAATGCTAGCTTATATACCATGGTTACACAGAGTGGAATACCAGCTTAACCTTGGAACATTACTCTAAGTCATGCGTCAGTCATTTGGCTCATAACTCAGTTGCCCAATGCGTCGACTTTCAGCAAAATGTTGATGGATCGAAACCAGCAGGGTAGTTAGTTGTGTCTTTATGCTTTTAAGGCAAGCATTTAACACCGTTTCAATCCAGTTCATAATTAAATAAACAAAAACAGTACAATGGTATAGGGGTATAGCTACTAGCTTCAACTGATTAGTCTGATGGGCTTTGCATTTCAGCCTAAGGGTTTCCAAACTGGTCTCTAGCTAGTAGGTCGTGTTTTGGGCAAGGCACTTAACGGACATTTCATGAACCCAGCGGATTAAGTAGGTCGTGTTTTGGGCAAGGCACTTAACGGACATTTCATGAACCCAGCGGATTAATGGGTTCTATTAAAATGAGCAAACGAGTACTCATACACAACACACTGCAATAGCTCCAGTAACCCGATGGTGGGCAGGAGGAGATCTGATGATTGCCCGTGTGTTAACCCCCTTGGTTTTCCCATTCACAGGGATAAACATGAGTATCCTATCATAGGCATTGTACATTGCAGATATACATACCAGTAATAGGATGTCAGATTCAACTAGATTTGTTTCTGACTACAGTAAACGCAAGTCAAACTGTAAAAAATGTAAGCAACCAATAGAGAAAGGATCTCCAAGGATTGCAAAGTGCGTTCCCAATTATTTTAATGATGGAGATGGTGAAATGAAGCAATATCATCATATTGCCTGTATTTTTGAAACTTTTGCAAAAGCAAGGGCAACTACAAAAAAAATTGAAGATGTCAGTGATTTGGATGGGTTTTCGGACATGAAAGATGAAGAAAAAGAACAAATAAAAAAACTCGTTGCTGAGCTGTGTACAAAGCAAGAAGCAAAAAAAGTGACGCCGAAAAAGGCCACGCCGAAAAAGAGAAAATCATCCGATCCTAGCACAGCTCCACCTGCAAAAGTTTCTACACCAAAACAAATAATAAAATCTGAAGATCCTCCCAACACATCCTTTGATCAACCATCAACTAGTGCTTCAACTTCAAAAGATGATCAGTTCCGTGAATTTCGGCGGCTTTGTGGAATGATTGCAGAAGAAGCAAGTTATAACGAGAAAACCAATATTCTCAAAGTATTTTTACAGAAGGGCTCATCCGGTACAGGTTTCACTGGAGACTTGTATACCATTGTCAAGCTGCTAATGCCAGGGGCTATAAAAAGAACTTATAACCTACAAAGCAAGCAACTTGTCAAGTTATTTAGCAGAATATTTGTCCAAGACGTGGATGACATGTTGGAAGACCTAGAGCAAGGCGATGTTTCCGAAACAGTCTATAAGTTCTTTGAATCCAATACAGCTTGCCCTCCAAACAAAAAGAGCACACTCACAATTCACGAAGTTGATAATTTTTTGGAAAATCTATCAAAATTGACAAGAGAAGAAGATCAAATTGATATTTTGAGGAAACTTGCTAGAAAAAGTACTGGAAATGACCTACGGACTGTGATCAGGCTTATTAAATGTGATCTTAAAATAGTAGCTGGACCGAAACACATTTTAGATGCTTTGGATCCAAACGCACATGAGGCTTTTAAAGCTTCCCGCGATTTAAGAGATGTTTTAGACAGGATTAAAGAAAGTAAGAAATCCGGTAACAAGAAATTGGAGGTCAGAGCATCACTTATGACTCCAGTCTCGCCTATGCTGGCTGAAGCTTGTAAGTCAGTTGAGCAGGCAATGAAAAAATGTCCATACGGCATGTATTCTGAGATAAAGTATGATGGAGAAAGAGTGCAATTACATATGAAAGGAAAGGACTTTCATTTCTACAGCAGAAGTTTAAAACCCGTATCCAATCACAAAATCATGCATTTTGAAAAATACATTCCTGATGCATTTCCTGAAGGACATAGTATGATACTGGATAGCGAGGTTTTGTTAGTAGATGTTAAAACAGGAAACCCTCTTCCATTTGGTACGCTGGGAATTCATAAAAAGACCAAATTCACAGATGCAAATGTATGTTTGTTTATCTTTGATATTCTACATTTTAATGGAGAAAATCTGATGGGAAAGTCGATGAAGGAAAGAAGAACCATTTTAGAGACCAGTATCCATGAAATTCCAAATCGTGTGATGTTGTCAGAGTTAAAATTTGTCAACAAGCAAGATGACCTTAAGCATATGATTGTGCGGGTTATTAAAGAAGGACTTGAAGGGCTGGTTTTAAAAGATGTCAAAGGTATCTATGAACCGGGAAAAAGGCACTGGCTCAAAGTTAAAAAGGACTACTTAATGCAAGGCCAAATGGCTGATACTGCTGATTTAGTGGTACTTGGGGCTTATTATGGTACCGGTAGCAAAGGTGGCATGATGTCTGTGTTCCTAATGGGTGTGTATGATGATAAGGCATCTCAGTGGTGCACTGTTACTAAGGTTGGAAATGGACATGATGATGAAACTTTAGAAAAAATTAACAAACAACTGAAAATGGTGAAAATCAGCAAGGATGTAAATAAAGTCCCAACATGGCTAAATTTAAATAGAAACCATGTCCCAGATTTAGTGGTGGCTGATCCGAAGTCCTCGCCTGTTTGGGAGATCACTGGAACCGAGTTCACAAAGTCAGACTCTCACACTGCGGGTGGGATTTCAATCCGGTTTCCAAGGGTTACAAAAATTCGAAGAGACAAGAATTGGGAAACTGCCACATCTTTGATTAGGCTAAAACTACTCTATGAAAAGTCCAAGGAAGAATCTGACATTTCAAACTTGCTGGGTGTTAGCAGTGATAAACCTGAGACTTTAAAATCAAGCACCAAAGTATCGGCATTTAAAAAAATAAAGGAAGACAAGCAACATGATCTTCTAGAAATGGCCAAGTCACAATTTCTGAAAGATACTTTTGAAGGAGTAAAAATATTTATACCCAATGATGTTCAAAATCGCTCTAAAATGGTTAGATACATAAAGGCAAATAACGGAGATGTATTGAAAGAAAATGAACTCAAATTGGCAACCCATGTGGTCCAATCTGATTCTGTTAAACGATTAGATATTTCAAGTGAAGCATTATCAGTCACATCGAAATATGTATGGGAATGCATTCAAAATGAAGTGTCACTTTAAATTACGAACCACTTGTATGTGTGGTAGTATGTTAAACTATCAAATTTAGAACCTTTTGTATGAGTGGTAGCATGTTAAAGCTAAGGTTTGTTGAATCGATACCTAACACCAGCTAGTTGCTTCTGTCTTTGTGCCTGGCAGTTGGTGGGCGTTGCTTGAATCCACTGGACCAATCACTCATTCAGTTAAACATAACTTTAGCAATGTCTCTGCAACACACTGCAATAGTGTAATTTCTTCAGCAAATTGACAAATATAAATGCTTAGACGTAAATTTACACACCCATTAAGAAAATCTCCACCCAACCATTTTCATATTATATATACTTTGTACAAGATAGTCAACCCCACAGTGTATCAGAAACTATTGTTTATAGTTGATGATTTTGTGTTCCTTTAAGTTGTTTTTTCAATCAGTTTCATAATTAATGAATTGTTTTATTTGCAAAGTGAACTTTGCTTTATACACAGTATGTGTATATGTAGTAAGAATACTGTTATTCATCCTTGTGTTTCCCAATGCAATGTTGAAATATATAGTGCTTGAATTTTATGATTTTATTCTGATTAGTGTTATACAAAGTGTTATAAGCACCAAGACAATTATGCTGTTTATGGACTTTAGTAGGGTCTTCACGTCTACTAGCTTTAGTCTGCAGGGCAAATAATATGTAAACCAGGACTTTATTTACTCTGGTTACGAATACAATAGATTATTCTAGTGGCTGGCACTAACAGTTCAGCCGATTAAGCGAGCACTGTGATAACAAAGTACGTACAACTATCATGTGATATTTGTACAATCATAAGGAGAGTGTGTACTAATGTGGGTGTAGCTGAATATTGGATTGTAAAATGGAAGTTATCAACGGCATTTTAAAATATAGTCAGTAATGTTATACCTTTATAAAACTGCCCTTATTTTTAAATATGTTAAGTATACATAATTTACTATCCCTTATTTGTTGATTACTTTAACATTCTCTGCCGTTGATATTTCCAAAGAGCCACCTCAACCCACTTAGTGAAAGTGCCGAGTGAAACGCACTTCACTAAATTAAAGCTTAGGTGGCCCCTGGACCGTCACACCAACCGCTTGCACCTTGTATAGGTGGCTGCGCGGTCGCTTTGGTGTTCAAGTCGCAGAGACCGGTTTGTGGAAGGGATTTTGGGGAGAGTTGGTGGGCCAGTATGAATACTAAGCCCGTTTGCGAAGAACTTGACAAGTTACTGTTATCTGTATTTATCTTTGAAGCGTCCGAATCTTGAAGTAAGCGTGAGTGAGACTGGAACCGCCATGATAACCCTTCCACAGCATGACAGAATCGCACTGATTCGTCACGGCTGACGTGGTGATTTATATACCAGTACGTAACGAAGGGAGACTATGGTAAACAAACCGTGAATGAATTGCCTTTTTCTTAAAGCTAAGATTACGAAACTATGTAGCAATAAACAAAGACATAGAGGTTCCGACTCCCATATACGGTGTGAACGCAGTTTCGCAATATATAAAATCACATGATGAACTATTGCAATGTGCCGCGTAACACAATAAGCAGATACGAGTAGAAAAATACAGACCATTCTGTTTAGTACATACCATTTCTTTCGCAATGCCGTAATAACAGGACCCAATTTAGGAGGATAGGATATTCATCTTTATCCCCGTGAATGGGAAAACCAACGGGGTTAACACACGAGCAATCGTCAGATCACCTCGCGCCCATCGTCGGGTTACCGGAGCTATTGCTAGTGTGTTGTATATGATAGACATGTTCCTTCAATTTGGTAGAACCATTAATCCGCTGGGCTCGGGCAATGTCCGTAATGTGCCTTGCCCAATGACACAGCCGACTAGCTAGCGACCAGTTTCGCACCTTCAACCTTTAGATTGAAAGGCGACGCACTTAACCGGTAGACCAATGGGCCGGACAATTTTTTTTATTTACAATAGGTGAAATGTTGAGCTCATTTATTTAGACATGTCCATATGGGCGGTGGATGTGACAAATCGGTAAACGGCAAACCAGTGACAAACTTTAAAAATAACAGTTTGAAACCAACTGAAAGTGTCTTTATTATTGCAAATGAAAAGGGCGCTGTAATATGGCGGACAATGGATACTACAACAACGGACAAAAGAATCGCTATAGCGACATGACAAAGCAACAGGCTTTTGTGTGCAAAAATAGAGTACCTTTAAATGCTAGTATTTAGCAATTTGAATGTGCCGTATAATCAGTAACTCTTTAATAGGTAGGATGCACCTAAGTTATTTTGTCGTAGTGAATGGAGACACAGTTCTAAAAATAAAAAAAAATCAGCACAAAAAATTGTTCAGCACAATACTTTTACAGAAATTTTCAATATGATTTAAAAATAGCATTTGCTACAAATATGATAAGATTTCATTTGAAATTTGCAGCCAGTAACACTCTATTTTAATTGGTGTAACCCCAATAATAAATATCAGTATATAAAGCATACTGAATTTTGAAGATTTTAGAAATACAGTGAAATTTATGGTTAATTGAAATTGTTAATAGTAGTACTGTTTCACACATAAGTTTTGTGTACCGCATGTCAGATCAATTTAAAAGAGGCCAATTAAACAACATGGTAGTAATTTAGTTTACAGTGAAATTATAATTGTAAAAGTAGTATTCAACATTATGTCAGTAAAACACATATCCTTTGGAATGTACCTGATTAAACATTTTTTTGCTGTTCCAATGAAGAAGTTATATAAAATAACTTATCCAAAGCTTTGGCGGTGTGTATTGCAGCAAAACTAAAATTTAAGAGTCAAACAATAGAATCTCTTATACCCATGAAAGACCAGCTGCTTGTTGTGGTGTAGTTACATGGGCCACAGTGTGCTTGACTGGCTGATTATTGTGGTACAGGTCACGTTCCATATATTCCTTCGATGGAAAGGCTGTGTACGTAGCGTTGGTGTACGATACACCTTCAGCATATGAAGCACGGTATTGCTTCTGCGGGTACGAGTTAGTTTTGTAAAGTTCTCCATGATTTGGGTGAAAATCTTGCACTTCCAAGTCAGATTGCCGAAATGTCAGCCTTGAAGGTCCAGTGTTCCGATGCTTCATATAGTTCTCCGAAGGATCACTGTATCTGTTGTAGTTTGGTGTTCTCGGGTTGCTATACCAATCTTCGTATGTGTTGTTGGTGTAAGATGATTGATGGTGAGGCTGGTTTCCGAGTACGTGGGCCACCCGACAGTCAGAGTTGTAGTCTGTTTGGTTACATGAACTGATTTTGTCCTCTGGGGTGTTTTGTCCACTTAAATATCCCTGAACAGCTCGACTAGTTGTTGGTAACTTCTTTGGGGCATTGAAGTCTCTTGGAGTTCTGTAGTCTACGGGATATTCAGGCGATGACTTTAACTCGCTGTACACTCGATCTCTTGGAATTCTGGGATTGAAATTTGGGTATTCTCGTGGGAGCCTAGTATCAGATCCTGGGTATTCTCGGGGAGTGACAGGTGCAGATGAAATGTGGGGGTGATTTATGGGATGTGAAAAGCGGCTTTCAAGAGATGCCCGGCTTCTGGGTTTTGGGGTTGGTTTGGGTTGCGATTGAAGGTCATCCCCAGCAGAGTATGATCTGTAATGCATCCTCGGTGCCGGCAATGGAAGGGAGGTTGGGTTTGACTGAACAATCGATGGATTTGGGCTTGCACCAGGTGTATCTTTATACTGGCTTGTTAAGTTAAGCTTTGCACCATTACAGGGGTAGGAATCCACACTCTGCGATCTAGAGTGGTGGGTGATGGGTTTCGTCGGAGTGTACCCCCCATAATCATCTCTTTGCCGCCCCTCGGGGTTGAATGAATCCAGCCGAGCTGTATACACCCTAGTTGATGACGCTTCAACATAGGTCATCGTGTTGGGTGATCGAAAAACCGGGTCTTCTTTTAAATATTCGTATCTCGGTGGGGAAAACTTGTAGACACTGCTGGACTTAGTTCTTGGCTTCACATTTTTTGAATATTGCCTGCAGTGCTCATTGATCGATTCATGCCTGGTGTGATTGTATTTTGGTTGATGGCTTTCACTGGGTGGTTTTGGGTCGGATTTCAGTCCAACCAATGCAATAAGTGATCCATAATGCTCTTTTTTGGTGAGACCACTTTCAGCTGGGTAATACTGAACACATTTCGTTTCATTCGCCAATTTCCTCTCTGAGGTATTCGGTACATCTGCTGGTTTTATATTTTCGTTTAAATCCAAATGTAAGTTGACTGCCTCCACACTTTTATTTGTTGGTACATGGTCCATTGGATTATAAGGAGCTATACCCAGCAGTTGGGCAGCAGACGCCTTTCTTGCGACCGGTTGTGTTGGTTTGGATGGTGAGATATCAAAACATTCCGCTGTCAAACCATCCAACGGCATCCGCTGCACAACTGGTGACATGGTTTTGCACTGTTCTATTGAACTTGAATGACTATTCTTTGAATTGGCGGGTACTTCAGGTAAAGATACGAGTTTGTTGTCGTCGAGGGTGTTATGGGGGCTTCCCCACCCATGCGGAGGGGTGATAGTCGACACAGCTGCGAACATGGGTTCCCCGTGTAGAGATTGTACAGACGCGACTCGCTTGATCGATATCGTCCGCCCTCCCAGTCCCACTGGTGACGTATCCTCACTTGACGACCAGTGCTTCACGTTCTCAGGGGACTTTGTGCTTGGAGTGATGGTTTTTTGTGAGTCTAAACAAATGAATATATATATTATACAAAATTTAAACCCCAAATATTTTATGTCACAAATTGTACTTAAAGGTCTTTAATTTTTTATATTTTGATTTAATGCCTGGTT
>CH003251.1:79272-136529 GCA_000149265.1 Ciona savignyi
AATTTTCGTTCTGCAATGCGCTCACTAAAATTACGTGTTTATCAGAGCGTGCAATATTTTTCCGTGTTTTGGTACTTTCCCCTATGATTCTGGCGCGTTTAACGCAGTTACATTATGCATAACGTATCGTTTCTTGAAAACTGAACTAGGCTGATGGAATAAACTTGAGTTTACCTCAGTATTGTTTTTTTTATACATAGACTTGTTATCAATTTTAGTTCAAAAGAACAAACTTGGACGAATTTTCTAGAGTGTGTTTACAAAATGCGAATATTCTAGAGTGTGATTTCACACTCTGAACACCCTCACTCGGCGCCACTGGTCATGACTAAACATTTTATTAGTGGTAGATAACCTATCTGAATTAAAAGTGCTTTTAAATGAAGTGGCTTCACATTTTTTATAAATCACAAGATTTTTTGTAAAAGGCGAAAACTCTACCTATAAAAAAGTAACGTTGGAATTTTAACCAACCATTTATAGTGTGGAAGCCAAATTTTAAACGTCAGTTTGTAAAGAGCCGTAATCTTAAAACAACCAGGGCGATATGCCATTTGAGAACTTTACTTAATAAAAAAATTAAACATTTTGGTGGGTTCGCAAACCCATGTTAATCTGATTTTATAAAAGGAATATTTGCAGATGATTGAAAATACTACCCAAGCTACAAAACACAAGCATGACCACTTTCAAATAAAATATTATAACACAAGTTATACAAATGCCATAGCTTTTTATAAACGAAATGAAAAGGGAATGTATAGGTGTACCCATTATATTGCCATGGATTCAAATTAGCTGATATGATGATCACGGCTGTTTAGAATATTATATGAACTAGTCTACTACATAGAAAAAGTCCGGTTATGGTTGTATGTATACTACGGCTATTGTGGTATGTTGTTTATGACGAAGTTAGCATCGTTTTCACGAATTTGACAAAAAAACAGGCTTAGAATTGTTTGAAGTTTACGATTTATTACCAGTACTTTTGAGTTTAAAACTTATCATCAACAGTAAATTCTCATATATTTTTTTCATAAGAACATTTAAAGCATTCAAACACAATGTAGCAAGAATAACAAAACGCCTTTTTCACCCAATTTGTGTTGAAGGGGAATATATATCGGATTTTGTTTATTTTCCTTTTTTTATGTTTAACCTCAATTACCAATAATATATTCAGAAGTGTCATGGTCTGAGGGACAACAGTGTCACACCAACATAATTGTATGGTACTCAGATGCAAAGATATATAACTGTTCAAACCGTATTGTTAAAATATAATGAAACGTAACTTTACTAACAAAACGATTGTTATGAACAAGCCTAATGCAGATTTTATAAAAACACCCCATAAAAAATAAAAACATTGGACAAGCACTAAAGGAATGTCACTTCTCTGGTTTAAACATTATTCAATGGAGAAATGACATATGTATATCACTTGGGTGATAACGAGTTTTGTTCAGGGTGTTTTTCAGTGAAAGCGTCAATGATTTTCACAGCTTGAATGAGAGCCATGAGGATATTTGTTCGTATTAGGTGCATGCAATTGCGAAAGGCAGGTTTGCAAGCTCCATATTATCTAATCAACTCAATGTACAATGCAAATGCATAATACAACTCTCAGTGTAAAACCAGCGTAGTCTTAATGAACCTTAATTTTCACCGAATTTAAAGAAATAAAAACTAAAAAGTCATTGATTATATATAAAGTACATCTTCAGAACACTTGAAACCTAAAGTTTACAAAAAATGTCCATTGACAGTTTCCTGTTCATTATCTAATCAACTCAATGTACAATACATTTCCTATCAATTACATAACACAACTCCCTGTGTTAAACCATATTTCTTCCTTGGTTAAACAATGGGAATGCAGCTATGATCAAACTAATGCAATCGTTTGTCCCAAGATCTATAACAGGATTTATTTTAATCAGTTTCTAATTTGCAACCAAAGTTTCAAAAATGTGCATTGACAGTTTCCTGTTTAAGATTTTGCAAAACTATTTGCGACCGTGACTATTACTATAATCGACACAGATTCGTTATTGTCTTACATTATTCGGACCATGGAAGAAATCAATAAAACACAGGTGAAAATTCCTGCACAAACATAGCCATACACAATCCAGCTGGTACCGGTAGGTTAATACTTAATATCACCATTAATAATTCATTTACACAAAGCTGTTCACCTACTTTGAATTATTCTGCCCCAAAGAAAATCAATACAAATAGTTTAAGGTTCTATTTGTGTAAGACTGAAGATTCTCTCTAAACCTCTTGGGTAACATATATGTCTTTTAATAAACACAGACTGTCCATTATGACCTTACAGCATTAGTTCTTAGAGTTAAAATGTTCTTTATAATGTTGGGATAACGCATAGGAATTGCAGTGAATTTTGAATTATGGCCATTTTATAGCCTTGACTAGATTGGTGTATCTATTTTGTCGCTGCATAACCTTTTTATTATACATACGGACGTCCAAATACTGGAGTATACAGCATCATAATGTAAGATTCTTATATTACCACATTTTAACGAGTGTTTCGTCAGACAAACCCTGGTTGCGCGCTATATTTCCTCCCGTTACTTGCATTTACTCGCATGCGTTTCCACACGCGAGTGAATTCTTACTCGCCCGAAATTTGATGGATTTTTGGCCCTCCTAATCTATATTTTTTGGCGGAATATTCAACTTTAGACCCACCTCCAGACTAAGCTCATCATCATCGGTTGAAGTATACCTCCTCACCACTCTCGCTGCAGCCACAGCGGGGATGTTGATGTCCGCTACATCGCCTAATGCGTGCGCTACTATGTTCCGTCCATGGCTGTCCAGTTCGAACCAGTGCAACACAGGTGCACAGAATATTTGTCCACCAAGTTCATCACCAGCTTCGCATATGGTGGATAGCTGGGTCAGATATTCGCGCAGAATGTGCTGTATGTCCTGTTAATTGTGTAACAAATTTGATTAGATTTGACGGTGAGCTGTGCATGCATCTTACTTCTTATGACAGTTATGTGATCAGAAAAAACAATTAACCGTTTCTTAGCAATTGCTTTGTCAGTTCAAAATTATGGTACAATGAAAAGTCAAAAAAAATATTTTAATGGACATTGGAATTCCAAAAAAAACTAAGAATGACAAACAATGGTACAGTTAAAAAGTATAAATAAGATTTTACAATAACTGTTAGAGTTTTGTATGGTACCTAACAATGTAAGCATACTAATTGGATAATCGGAATTTAATTTTTGGAAGAAAATTGTTTGGCTTTCATAATATTTGGCTTCTTAGTTTTTTTTAATTTGGAAGATATTATTGTAAAAAACTTTGTGAAAACATAAAATTAATTACACAAACTCACATCCAATGTCCTTGTTTCTAGCGAAGCACTCGAAAGTTGGCAAAGTTGAGAAAACTTGCGGTCGTAAACGCATTCGTGGAGCCAAGTATCCAGCAATTCAAAATGAGAGAGACTTCGTTTTACCACCCATGAGTTAGACTGTGTGAAGAAGTTATTTAATTGGATTCATTAACTTTTCTTTGCACAAACATAACATGCTGTGCCACGAAAAATACTAAATTTTACATTTTTAGATTTGTTTTGTAAATGTTTGAATTTTTTAAGCTGCTTGAAGAAAAATTTATGGAAATTAATATTTTCGATGTCATATTTCATTTAAAGGTTAAATCATAAAATTAAAAATTGCAAAATATTGATTTTTATCAATATAGTTTAAAATGTACAAACTATAAACAATTAAATACCAATAAAGAACAAAGGTCAAACTAGAGAGTGTCAACCACGTATTTTACCACCACTATTTGTAAAACACATTTTGTACCATACGTATATATATGCGAGCAGGGTCCCTAACCACCATATGTATTTTATACACCGGGTATGTAATTTGTTTCTGCATGCATAAACGGATGGGTCCCTAAGGTAACAATCCGATCTTGATACTATTGTTCCCTACACAATATATGTTAATGTTAGATATGTGCACGTCAGGTCCATGTTAATTAACATGTTCAGAAAGTTTTAACCGGACTGTCATAGTTTTGTTTCTGCAAGCATAAACGCATGGGTCCCATAGTTATTAAACCAAACTTTTTTTCCATGTGCAGTTATAAAAAGAATACGCGTGTGAGATTTTCGAACATTTTACCATAAATGTTTTAATTTGAGCTTCTTGTCATAATGAAGGTCAATTCCCAAAACAGCCCGATTGAGTTTTATTACTTCGGGGGAATTCCACTGGGCTTAGTACATTAATTTCTGTTTTTACATATCTGAGTAATGTTATCAAAGTTAGATGTTTGTTGGATAATCTAACAAACAGTTTTAATCCGCTTTGGCGACTCCTTGTTGGAGATGTCGGCGCGATATGGCATGCCTGTTACAATCATGGTTTTCAAACAAGTCGTAATTTTTAGGGTATTTCCCCAGGTATAGTATTTCTTTTTGCTCAATGGTACAAGTCGGATAGGGGACCAACATTTTAGCTGACCAAGCGCTATGCCCTAAAGAGCTTATTTTAGAAAAAATACCGTTTTGGTTTTCCAACTTCCAGGGGAATTCCCCTGGGTATATTACCCAAAATTTTGGTTTCCGCATATCTAGACCATGTTGTCTAACAAATGACAAAGTTTAATTGCAATTTTAATACTTATTCTGTTAGATGTCGGGGCCACAAGCCATGCCTGTCACAATCATGATTTGAGAACAAAATCTTATTTTTTAGGGTATTTCCCTGGGTATTTTTTTAATTGTCTTAGGTGTTTTATCAGTGGCTAATGCACTTATATTTAATCTATTCTAATTGAAATTTGGAGCAGCCGTTTAAGCGTTATGCACAAAAAGAACTAATTTAAAAAAAAATCCATTTCGGTTATTTACCTGCCAGGGGAACTCCCATGGGTATATTACCCAAAAGTTTGGTTTTTGCATATCTAGGACATATTGTCTAACAAATGACAAAGTTTCATTGCGATTCCATTACTTTTTCTAGTATATGTTGGGGCCACAAGCCATGCCTGTCACAATCATGATTTAAAACAAAATTTTATTTTTTAGGGCATTTCCCTAGGTAATTTTTTTAATTTTTTCAAGTGTTATATCAGTGGTTAATGCACTTACATTTCCCCAAATTTAAACAAAGAGAGAGAAGCTGTTTAAGCGCTATGCCTCAAAAAGGTAAATTTTTATTAAAAAATACTGTTTTGGTTTTTAACGTCCTAGGGGAATTCCCCTAAATTTATTACCCAAAATTTTGGCTTTTGCATTTTTAAACTATGTGGTTTAACAAATTACCGAGTTTCGTTGTGATTCCATTACCCTTTTTGGTAGATGTTGGGTCCACAAACCATGCCTGTCAAGCGTTTGACGAAAAAAAAAAAAAAAAAAAAAAAAAAAAAAACGGACAAAAACAATATGTGTCCCATTTTTCCAAATGGGACCCATAATACCACTGTTGCTTCAGCTACGGTAATGTTAGCTTGCTGAATAAAGAAACTGATATTTTTTTTGTCAATCAGTATTCATCAATTAAAACTAATTATTTTATTCTATGATAAAACAGAATTTTGATATAAAAGTCCACAAACCTTGCAAGTGATTCGAACAGAAAAGATTGGTTTTAAACCTTCCAAACTGATAGATCCATTCAGTTTAAAGTTGTCAGAAGAATCATCCACAAAACAAAGCTGAAATAAATATACATGACATAATGATACAAAATATCTATTTATGAATATATTTAGTCAAATTAAAGATTTTAAAGCAGAAGAAATGTCAAACTCCATGAACATCTGGTAGAAATGTACCGGTACTTTGATTTGTTACATAACTTTAGACAAGTAAGTGATTCAGTTCGGACCGAATATCGCACTGAATACCGATATTTTTAATTAGATTCAGCAACAATTAAATTTCCCTTTTAACTTAAAATTGGGCACGAGATAAAAGTGTGGCCACACAGCATTAAGGTCCTGCAATCAATGGAATGACATGAAGGCAATGTGGGGTTTAAATCAATGAAATTACTTAATCAGTGTGAATTATAAAGTTTCTTCTTAGTAATGTTAACTCTTTCACTCCCGGCCAAATGCATTAATTCAAACATGCTGTCCCGCAGTGTTTTTTACAATTTTTAGTCATTTTCAAATTAGCACAGTTTTTCTAAAGTTTATGCTATAATTTAATATTTAGTATGGTTGGAAAGATAATTTATCCCTCTTTTAAACAAGCTGCACATCTAAAATCTACCTCTAATAAAGAATATATTATGTAAACTTTAGTGAACACCACTTTTTATGCAAAGAAAATTCTGCTCGACTTTGAAAAATTTGAGGTGCACTGACAAACGAAATACTCACTTATTATTGGAATGCCCAAATGAAATGAAAATTGGAATGTAGATTGTCTAATAGTTTTTGTACTCAGGAAAATTCGAACTGTATTTCTATCTTCAGTAGTTTTTTTACTATTTGTAATTGAAATTTCCCTTTTTTCTGACTATATTATGAAAACTTGAACCAAAACGCATTGAAGTTTTTAGTTTTGAAGAACTAAAATAGTAAAAAGTATAAAAAAGAACAGTGAAGGAAGTGTAAAAAGGGCATACAAAACCAAACAAACGCAAATACTATATCCAATATTCTTCAAAGCAGGGCACACCGAACTAGCTAGTCTCGCCGCCTTTTTCTTTATCGTGCGCTCAGCAGGCCCAGCTGGATTCATGCTTTGGTGAACACGAAGCATAACCGCCTGCTGCGAAAACGTCACCAACGCTCTCCTTTTTATCTCAACGGCACGAAATTCACAGAGAATGTAAAGAAAGACTTGCTTGACAAAAAGAGCTTCTCTGCAAGTTAACACGACTCCTATTGGCTGAGTTAGTCACGTGTAAATTTGTGTAAAATCGATAGAAATAAGAGGCGAAGCCTTGAAAAAGAAAGGCTATCACTCCTCGCATTTTTAATATTTCTCCACGATAATCACAGAGAATAAAATATAGGGTTTCCTTGATCGAATGAGCCATAGCTGAGGTCTCTACCATTACGCATTGCGGAGAAATCGTTTTTTAGATTTGCACCCATTTATGTACAGTCGGGATGCCATGTTTTACCACCAACTCGCGATATATGGCGAGTTGGGAGGGAAAGAGTTAATATGACTAAAACATTTCAATAAACACTGTTTAAAAGTACAGCATAAAACAATCATATCTTTATCTTGTTTTAATTGAATATTAAATGCACAATGGTGACTGGCTTTCATAGATTTGTTAATACAAGCTGGAACAATATTGTTGAAATTAAAGCACTGATCAACAATTATTATATAAAAACCCGGGGGAATTAATGTTGTTTGTATTGCCATAACTAATAACTAATATGCCTATGGTTGTTAGTGCTTTCTGCTTTTTAAATTAATAGATAATTTTTAGGTAGAGTGATTTAAAACTACTGACAAAGTTATGTGCAGAACGATTCGGCATTTGTTATATATGATAGTGTGTGTGATCTTGTAATATTTAAGTACTAAAGAATAGTACTGCACCTGTGCTGTATTAGGTCAGTAGTTTTACCTAAATCGATAAAACAACAGTAAAAAGTTTGTTGTACACTGACAAACCCATAAAAACTTTCTTATATTATGTCACATTAATTTTGGCCCTAACACGTAATTTCAACCAGTACTTTCCATACCTACATAAAACAGTACAACAGGAAAAAGTGTTGCAACATCTTGCGACACACCTGAGTAATGCGAATAGCACCCCAGTTTAAAACCATGGGATTCGGCTAAATGCTTCATATCAGAAGATTTTCACTGTGGGTTTTGCAATGTTGTTCGAATAAAATTAAAACGAGAAATAATAGGAACAATTTTTATAAACTTTAGAACTATAAATAAGTCACTGATGTGTTGTGTGGGAGAAGGGAATATTGCAGGAGCAAACCTCCTGTTATCGCCTACATAAATTAGGTCATTTAGGAAGTTTCGGTTAATTATCGTTAATTCTAATTGATGTGTCAAAATAAAAATTCCCAAATAAATATTTACCATATTTTTGTGCTTAGATTTGGTTGTTACGAAATTAAGTGTCTACTAAGCATTGCAAAGCGAAAAATTATAGGTATATTAGAGGTGTAGTGCATATACATACACCTAAAATCTCATTACCATTAACCTTTTTTCTGCAATTTATGTTAGTCCAAAATTTCTAGTTTAATTAAACCACCAAAGAAATTATTTGCGACGATTGAACAATGCTTTGTATTGGAGAGCAAGAAAAATTAATAGAAAATTAAAAAGTTTAAAGTTAAAAGGGTCTGCATAAAATGTGCAAAGCAAATGTTATCATTTTATGATTAGTCTACACACAAATCAGTGGACCAACTAACAACAAATCGGTTACCACAACAAATTGTGGTTTTGAATTTGATTGTCGCCTTTTACTTTTATGATGCTGGTTATCTGGGACTTGCTCTTTCTTTCCAATCATTTATTGTGGTGTTTAATTTCGTGGGGAAAAATAGACAATGCATTCTAGAACATGATACTCCGTTTCTGTAACTTGACTACGGTATGAAACAAATGCTAGCACCTTAGCCACTGGATAATTACTCCCATACTTAGTAATTTGACTATAGTATAAAAAACAAATGCTAGCACCACTTTGTCACAAGGTAATAGCCAATTTATAGGAAAAAAAGTTCAAAGCAAGTATAGTGAATCTTTACACTTAATACTTGTTTTCTAGCAACCGATGGATAAAAAATATACCTTAATATCTCCGTAACCAACACTTTCATAATGAAAATGCACACAATCTTCTATTCGAGGGAATTTACTTCCAGTTGCAGTCTGGTTAGCATCAACCAGAAATCTGAAACATACAAGGTTAGGTTAATAAATAAGGAGATTATAACATTATTGGTGTAAGAATGTGAATATTAGGCAGGTTTAAAATAAATTTTAGGTATATTTAAATACATATTCTGTAAGCACAAATTTTTTGAAGTATTTAGGTTGACAAATATTTGAATAAATCATGAATTCCTTGCAGGGGTAATCGAGAATTATTTGTTGCATTTACGTCAAGGTATCTTCGCATACAAAATAAATCTCGGTGATCTTGCATTGTTATTGTTAATATTGTTATTGTTAACCTCATTTCAGGGGCCGTAATTTAAATATGATAAAGAAATAAAGCATCATAGTATATATATTTATAATCTTGAATTCTTGATACTTTATCGGGATTAAGAATTCAAATAAAACATTATATTTTGTTTAATAATGTGTTTGTTATCACAAATACCGTACTTTAAGACTTCACAAAGCGTTGGGATTGTGAATAGTAAATTGAAGAAAGAATGAAAAATGCATCCAAATGTATGAAAATTCCAGAAAATATGTACTTAAATGCTTTCGAATAAAAGAGGGGGTAAAATTGCCCTAACCGTGTTATTGACCAGGTGATAATATCTTCCATTTCTGATTTACAAAAATAAAACAGGAATATCCTATCCCACATACTAAATCAGACAATTACTAACTTTGCACTTGTATTTTTCTTTCTTTCAATCTTGCTAAAATTTGTATTACTAGATGTGGAAGGAGTCGACATATTTCATTCTTAGTTGAGTAATTAGTTAAGCTCCATGCAAATAAACCGTTGTACGTTGCTGTACAGCTGCTTGCAATCCATGTGTGCTAGTATACAACTGCACTTTGTTCCACAAAGCTTACTTTAATACACAAAATTTCAGTTCCTGCATCTACAACATTCTCTACATAAATATGTTTGTTAAAGTTGTTTAGCAATAAATAAAAAAGTTATTAAACAAACAAAACTATTTTTTGGGGTTGCTTTTTACTATTACAGGCATGGTACCTGCAAAAAGCTAAATGTCAGGCTGTCAGTTAAATCGCAAAGGTTTTAGACATTTTACAGATAATATTAAGATGTTTATAATTGGGATGGGAAAACGGTTGGGAAAAAGATTGGTAATAATATAAAGGTAAAAGTACATTTCATAGGCTATATACGGTGTACAAATACGCTGTACTGTACATAGAAAGTATCAGTTTTTTCCGCTGAAAAGCTTGGTGGTTATATATCACCTGTTAGCATAACGGTTGCAGGATAAAAATTTTGCACTGCTAGTCGGTTGTGTCTGGGCAAAAATCCAAACTGATCTAATAATATTCTTATAATGCATGTAAGAATAAGTAAAAACACTTTAAACTAAACATTCATTTGCACTTGTGACTGGCTTATTGCACTGTACCCTTCAGGATGGCACCAATCGGGTATCACCTGAAACCAGTGAAATAATGAGTTATACTAAAACTGAAGTAACTGCTCAAGCATACACAACAAAACTATAATAGCTCTGATAAACCCAAGGTGGGTGTAAGGTAATATACCCTTTGTGTTCTTTTCCATTTAAGGGAATAGGAGGATAGGATATTCATGTTTATCCCCTGAATGGAAAAACCAAGGGGGTAACACACGGGCAATCGTCAGATCACCTCGCGTCCACCGTTGGGTTACCGCAGCTATTGCAGTGTATTATTTTTTTCATTATTAAGACATGCATTTCCAATATTTTGATTGGAAAATTGTACATATTGTGTTGATTAACTGCGATTAAGCATGGGATGGAAAGTATATCCGTTATATTTTAAACCATGGTTTTGGTTTATGCATCAAAGCATAATCGAGAAATACTCTGTTATATCTAGCCAGTGGCAACTGGTATATCTGAAAAACCTGGTTTTATCCTATGTTTTGGAGACATTGCTTTAGTTTTTGTTTAACCCATTAAAACACTATATTACTTTACTTTCGGTAAGCACATTGACAAATTCAAAGGCTAGATAGTTTAGCCCATTTACCAAAAGGATAGGATAGGATAGGATATTCATGTTTATCCCCGTGAATGGGAAAACCTAGGGGGTTATCACATGGGCAAAGGTCAGATCACCTCGCGCCCATCGTCGGGTTACCGGAGCTATTGCAGTGTGTTGTATATATATGATAGACACGTTCCTTCAATTTTGCACAACCCATTAATCCCCTGGGTTCAGGCAATGTCCGTAAAGTGCCTTGCCCAAGGACACAACCGACTAGCTAGCGACCAGTTTCACACCTGCAACCTTTCGATTGAAAGGCGACGCATTTAACCGCCCACCGGGCCGGACAAAACGAGTCCAAAATTACAACCGAGTAAATTTAGCCGGTGTTTATTACCTTTCGCCTGGATAAAGAAATGCCTGGATAAAGAAAATTTCGCCTGGATAAAGAATGATGGTGAACACTGATAAATAAAAATTGAAGTTCGGTAGCCATTTTGACAAAGTTCTGTACTTACTACAATGGTCTTCCATTAATTTTTTTAGTTTTAACGTAAATAGAATGAAACCAAACACCGCGTACACCGAATGTCCTGAACTAACCACGCTACTATTTCAGACTTTTTCGTTACTTTATGTTTTTAGATTTTGCGGTTGCGGTGTTCATATAAATTCCAACTTTAAATATTTCTATGTTGAAAATTAGTTCTGAAAGGGGACATCGACTTTTACAAATGCCGGGTACTGTAATTAAAACTATGTAAATTCCAGATTATTATCTAAAAACAAACACCACATTGAAAGTTATTCATCTGCTTAAATAAATCTTGTGTAAATGTTTATTTTATTTCTATGTTGTGGTTCGCTGATTTTAAGTTATTGCCTTGTTTCATTGATTACTTGATTACCTGATTTTCTGTATATTTGGCTGTACCTTTGTGCTTTATGTGAGTAGTAGTAGTAGTAATGTACAGTGATGTGAGTTGTACAGTTGTGTAGTTGCATTGTGGCGGTCGAGGATATAAACCGAGCAACATTGAAATAAATTGTACTGAATGCTACAATTTTTGGCGTTCCTGGCTGGGCCTTCCAATGAATTTGGAAAGACTAATGGAAATGATGCTGAAGAAAATGGGTGCACTACAGCTGGACGTGAAGGTTCAGGCGGATATCCTACAGGCCTTAATGAAAAAAGCTGAAGCTTCCCCCTAGCTTGGTGATGTCGCATTAACGACAAAGGTTGGTAGACAGTCGGTCAAACCGTTCAGGTCAGACGTGCCCGTAAAAATGAATTTTGATGGTCAGAATTCATGGCCGGCATTCAAACGACATTTTGAGACTATGGCAGAACTAAATCAATGGGATGATGCTCAAATGGGTTTACAGTTGGCTTGTTGCCTACAGGGAGATGCGTTGCTAATTCAATCTGTTTTGCTAAAACAGCAACAATGGTATTTTAAATCATTCGTCAGAACCTTTAATCGTAAATACGGGTCGAGAAGTTCATGTCGATCAAAGGCAAATGTTCTATAATAAGGGCAACAAAAAATGAGAATGTAATGGATTTCTCGTATAAATTACGTCGACTGGTTTACAACGGCCAACATCGATTGAAAGAAGCAGGTCGAGAAATTTTCGATAAGAATAGCCGGTCGGAAAAAATCCCACACGCATTGGACGATGGTGCGGCGCGGGGCAGTGATGTCACTTGCTCTTTCACTAATCTGGACATCGGCGCGAAAACGTTCTTCCCGAACATTAATTTTAAAGGAAACGCGGTCTGTGTGCCCGGTTAGAAAGTAAAGACTGCTAAAAATTCTCCAGAAGCCGAGGAACAAGCTCCGGACACGAACTCGGTTGTAGATATGGTGATGGGAGATGTTTTTTGTGACGAGATGGACTATTCCACTGAGATAGTTGACGAGGTATTGATTGAAGAAGAGCCGCAAATTAAGTTAGATGAGCATGATGATCCCCAACCACCAGCATCTCCTCCTGGACATGTTGTCATCATCGGCCACGTCGACGCACGTAAGTCGACAATCGGTCGTCAGTTCTTGCGCCTCATGGTTTGGTGGACAAACGCACTTTGAAGTATTTACAAAAGAAACAAAGGAAATGCGGTCGAAAGGCATACGCGTTTTGTGTCGAACAGTAGTGAGAAGAGTGGGCTGGTTTGTGTGTTTGGCCCAATGGATTTTGATGTCGCCCCAGTAAGAAGACCCTTGTGGTTAGCGATAAGGTGGGTCTTCTACCCTGGCAGTTTAATACTGGTTGGCCGGGACAATGCGAACTTCGGGGACGCGCGATTTTTTTGGAAGAGAAAGTTCGTTTTGAGTTGGGGGGTATATATGTAAAGTTTTATTTTATTTCCATGTGGTGGGTTTAAATTCCTTGTACTTTTGGACGCTCGCTGATTTTACGTTATTGCCTTGCTTCGTTGATTACTTGATTGCCTGATTTTCTGTATATTTGGCTGTACCTTTGTGCTTTATGTGAGTAGTAGTAGTAGTAATGTACAGTGATGTGAATTGTACAGTTGTGAAGTTGCATTGTGGCGGTCGAGAATATAGACCGAGCAACATTGAATTAAATTGTGCTGAACGCTGCACTTGTTAAGAAACGTGCATTAACAATTCTTTCTTGTAACCATCTCTAAAGTAACGTGTTTGACTGAATTAAAAATGAGTTTTCCTACCAAATAGCTCGGTAGGCTGGTACTTCGCGAAGGTTTTTTTGTCCGACAGGTTAGTCCACTGGTTTAGTGCGACACTTTTAACCGAAAAAAATATGTGTAGGCCTATTATATACAACATACTGCAATAGCTTCGGTAACCCGACGATGATGGGCGCGAGGTGATCTGGCAATTGCCCGTTTGTTTACCCCCTTGGTTTTCCCATTAGCAGGGATTAAACATGATTATCCCAGGATTACAAATAGGAAACGGTTGTTTCTTGGGAAAAGCACTGAGCGGACATTGTCTATAGTGGGTTTTTCCATAATTAAAAGAACGTCTAAGTTATACACAAGGCATTGCAATTGCTTCGGTAACCCGACGGTGGGGGAGGTAATCTGACAATTAGGCTATACCCGTGCGAAAACGGTCTCCGAGGTGAACTAACGATTGCCCGTGTGATAATCTTTGCGTACCCCTTCCACGAACACATATATAACCATAATTATCCTTTTACGCGTATAAATGAAATGTGAACACACAGCTAATATAAAAAATATATAGAATTTAAATATGAACGAAAAAGATATATTTAACCATTTCCCGGGAAATCGCCATTTATTAAATTTCACTGAAACTAGTAATCAGACACATTATCACCAACATTTCTGGATTAGAAATGAATATTTACTTAACATTTTGACTAAATTTAGAGAATACTTGATGCTTTGTTGGGTGAATTGACACTTTACTTTCGCATGTCCGTGGTAAGACAACGTAAGGCAGTGAGGTCTGAAGGAGTATTATTATGGTGAATTGACCCATATCTCGCCGATTTCCATAAGGGTGTCCATCGCCGAAAACCGTATTAATTGGTTTTTAGAACTTCAGTAACATCTCAATCTTACACCACACAGTAATAGCTGCGGCACCCAGTAATCTGACGGTTATCCGTGTGGTGATGCCTCTAGGGTAATCACAAGGTAGTCTGACGACTTTATCTCGTTTTCCCATCACGATAAGATACCATAAATATCCGATCGTCTTGTAATAACGCAAAATGTATACAATTGTGGTCACTAAATTCTTTAGAATATTTTAAGCGCAGGTAAACCGCAAGCTATACAAACAACGACTAACACGACCCAAAAAAATAGTTTCCGTCGACCTATTAAGTTTATAGGGAGCCGTTGCAAGTTACATCACTACTTCACTGAACACAAATTTAATAGTTTCTTTAGATAAAATCTATTGAGAAAACTACTTCATCTTTTTTTATTTATTTTGTGTAATTAATATTGGTTAACGTGTCCAAAATAGATACACGTTACAAAATCATCAAACACGAGTTGGAATACTACAAATTGTGGTATCGCAAACTATCGCGATGTCATCACCAATCCAAACCTCGCAAGTCGATAAAACTGAAAATTACCTGGGAAAACAAACATTTAAATATTGTAGATTTCCACTAAAAATGTATGTTGGGAAAAAAATTAATACTTGGAAGAACTCAGGAAGACATCTTTTCCATCACAAACCTGAAATTTTATACAAAAGTTATTATAACGTTAAATAAAATAACCTTTTCCGAGACAAAATATCAAATTACACTTAGTTGCTGGAATTAAATATAACTTAATCTTTTACCAAGATCTTACCAGTAGATTGCCAGTTTTCTTCGTACTGTATACTTGTAACAGTACTAACGATCTTCAACATTCAGTATTTTTTCATACTAAACAGGATTCCGTTCGAGGAATAAATACATCAATCATCCTGTTGAAAATATTCCTGAACGCTTGGTCTTCTGTTTGGGGCCAAATATTGCTTTGAGTGTCAAAGCCAATAAATCAAAGTAGAAAAAGGTCTTGGCTGGTAGTTGTGGTGAATATGTGCATAACTTCCAGTCAAGCTGAAACTTTTTCATAGTTGCATAAATCCCAAATTTCTTTGGCATCAAGAATGGACGCTAAAAACATGTAAAAACATTACACGCTTTTCATTGGTCAAATTCCTCTTGGAATACATGACAATCCAAAAACAGCAAAAATCTTTCTTGCAGTAGAAACAGCTACCTTTCGCAGGTAGATCAACTTAAAAACCAAAGATTTTCGAAACTTACCAAATTTTCTTTTTTTCAATGGGTGTTCAAAGATCTACACCAACGATGCCCGGTTTAACAATGGAGGTATCTGTATTCATCAAATAGTTAAATATTTAGTAAGATTCAAAGGGGGACCACTGAGTTTCCGTTTTAATAAACAAACTGTCCGCGGGGACATGAAACAACAGACATCAAATCGAAATAATTCTTTGAATTACGTAATGGTGGTCAATAGATTCCAATATTCCGTCTAAACTCATAAACCCGATGGTTTCTGTTTTATCAATAAAACAAATAAAGTACCATGTATCACAGCGAAGTCCAGCAAGTCTTCCATTTTCTGAACCAAAACAAGGAAACAAAAAGCAATGGGAAAACTGTGGAGGCAAAGAATGAAATATATTATTATTTATTCTATAATTATGTTTTTTCCATGGTAATAAAAGGACATCTTAAGATTTAAACTGCAGATCCTTCAAAATCTCTTGGTATTCTTTTGGTAATGTACCAAAAGTTTTATTTATAATACATTAAATTTTACAATTATTCAACTGCCTAGATTCTAAATCTAATACTTTCTAATTCATAATCTGATCTAAATAACATACATATATGTATGTATGTATGTATCTGTAAAGATGGTATTGTTATAAACATAATCAGAAATACAATGTAGTAATTACATTGCTAATATTAACTATAAACACAAACTTTTTTGGTATTTTACAAACTAGATCAATAACAAACAAAAAAATAAATTAAAGCTGTGCAAAAGCAATTAGTCCTTTATTGTTTATAAAAAAAGCAATAAATTACAATAGAAAGTGTAGTCCCTGAGTTAATAGGATCAGTAATTATAGGATTAATTTCTGATTTTTTTTTTCTGGTAATGGTACAGGCAGTTCAATGAAAAACTCTTGGCATTCGGCAGTCTAAAATATAAAATATTATAAAAACAAAAACTCAACTTACCTAACAAGCACAGTCGTTGGAAAGTAAAGTTTACTTTCTCCTACTTGTTCCTGCTAAATGGAATAAAAACAATAAGCAAATGAAATATTTACAAACTGAATTTCACACAGGGAAAGCATTTCTAACACGACTAAATGTTACTGCTGATATAATATTTGAGCTGATGATTTTGCTGAAATTTTAAGCTGTAAGAATTTTAAAAAAGTTTTAATTCCCATCTAGAAGTTATTCTATACTGTAACACTTAATCACATTTGTCAAGTTATTAAGGATAAAATCCAATTTTATGACAATTAATATCTATCAACCAAACGGGCATGTTGTTTCAAAATAAGTAGTGGCAGTTTAACATTTTAATATATAAGCAAACTGTTCGAACGTCCAGTGGTCTTGTTTACACTAAAACTAAAAAACTAAATTTCTTTGACTGTAGTCACAGTGGACAATATTGCATCTTTTAACTTCAATTTTTGCACAACGATAATTATATATGGAATCTCAATTGACTCCAAAATTGTGATTTTTAGAACTAGTGTAAACAAAGACCTGCAAATTCCCACATAGTGCAATTATAAATGACACTTTTTTATATTCGGCATATCAAATTTAAAGTGAGAAATTTTGGAATGTTTTTTATCCCTTTAAGCAGTTGAACAAAGGGAAAAAAAACAGAGAAATCTTTCTTCTTGGAACAATGATCAATAGCAGCACTGCCGGCGTATAATTTCCATTTCACATGACATAGAGGTACATGAAATATCAATCAGTTTCCATATATCTTGCATACGTTACTTTCTTTGCTGCTGACTTATAATCATCACTCCCATCCAACCCATAACTTGAACCACGCATACCCAACCCTGACCCTTGGGATCGTTGTTGAACTTGGATCGGCGCTGTTATTCCACTTCTCGACTTACCAAGTCCAGAACCTTCTCTCCAACCCATTTTTTGTAACATTTGGTTTCCAATGTTTGTGTTATCTATTCCATCTTTTGTGGGTTGTTCATATGGTACAAAACCTTGCCGTCTTTCAGTTCGTTTAGGAACTTCTGTGATACCAAATTTATGTCTTCTTTCAGCCGCCCTGTCTCGATATTTTATTGAGCTTGCAGAATCATTTTGCTTTTTCTTTGTTAAACTTCCAACGTTAATTTTTCTTTTCTCAAGGTTTTGTTTGTGCAGATCAGATAAATCTTTGTGCTTGACCAACATGTCCTTGGATGGAAATCCTCTCTTGCAAAGCAGACAAGCCAATTTACCCCAATCCAAGAAATTCTCTTCATTAATCTCTTCTTCTTCTTCTTCCTCACTGTCGCTTGTTTTCATGTACGAAACCAACCCGGAGTCATCACTTTCTGTCTTTTTCTTTGCCCCAGGCAACTCCGGCTTCCGAAAAATATTCTGTTTGTAAGCGGCTTTTACCGCTGCCTGACGTTCTGCCTCAGAAACCTGCTTTTCCAAGACAGAAAATGCAGCATCAGCATAAGTTTCCCGCTTTCTAGGTGGAGGAAGCATTGGAGGCTCCATCCCAGTAGGAGCATTTGCCTGTGGAGTTCCGGTGTCATCAAGAATTCTTTTCATTTCTTCTTTCTTTTTGTTCTGAGCTTTAGCCCATCTTTCCATATCCTTAGCTATTTTCTTAGCATTGACGTTTTTCATTTCTTTTTGCTCCTTCTCTTGATTTTTCTTTTGGTTGTCTTTGTTCTGCTGCACTTGCATTTCTTGCGAGATCTTCTTGTATGTGCAGGCAGTCATATCCCAATACATATACTCACCAGTCTGATTGTTATAGAAATATCGCGAAGTTGCATCATAGTAATACCCAGTAGAAGGGTCAAAGTAATAACCAGATGTCGGATCATATTGGAATTTACTTTGATCTGGGGCTGGCAACTTTTGTTTCGGAGGTGGCGCAGGCTTTCTGATTTCAGGTTTAACCGGTGCTGCCTTGATTTCTGCTTTTACTGGCGTGGGTTTGTTTTCAGTCAGACTTGGGTCATCATTTCTTCTGGTATTCGGGTTCTTTCCCTGCTGCCACTGAGCGGCTTGTATTGCGGCCTCAGCAACTTGTACTCCAGCGAGGATAGCAGCGTTAGACGATGTCTGTTGTGGGCCACCTCTCGCTCTGTAAGTTGAACCATGTGGGGTACTGAAGTCTAGGGTGACATGCCGACCATCAATATGGAACCTTGGTGTAGCAGTGCGTAAATACTCCAACACTTGCTGACAATCCTCAACTGATTTCCACTGCACAAAACAAAATCCCCGAGAAACTCCCAATTTGTCTTTTACCAAGCGTATATCTACTATTGGAAAATGTGTAATATATTCAAATGATTGTCTGATTGTTGTTTCCAATGTGTCAAGTTTAAGTCCTTTGACTATCATGGTATCAGTTGGTCCAGTACGGTGGTACGGCTGATGGTGATGATGATCATCACTTTTGTTGAAACTACCCCGTCTGTCTCTTGAATCTCTCGCACGATCGTAGTTTACATATTCCATAAACAATCGCTCTCCATCCATGGGAAGTTCACCTTGATGGGTGGCCATCCAATCAATGGCATCTCTTACGCGTTCAAACTGCACATCACACACAGACTCACTGGTGTTGTTGGGACCTGATTCCCGCTTCATGCGTACTGATACAAAAGGAGCACCAAATCTTTTCACAGCTGCAGAAATCGACACTTCACCAATACTTGAAGGAACTTCTCGTATACGAACAGTTGAACTTGATCCACGTATCCAATAATTATCGCGTTCGCTTCTTCTTTTATCACCATCTCTTCGGTCACGGTCAAAATCTCTTCTCTCTCCTTGTGGTCGTGGTGAACTCTCTCTTTTAGGCGACTTCCAGGGCGATCGTCTGGGAGATCCTTTGGGCGAGTTTTTTCTCCACCTTTTGTCCTCATCTTCCCGAGGATAATCCGGCATTGGAGATCTTTCTCTGGTGTGAAATTGTCTCGGTGATCGATCTCTGTGCTCTCGTGGTGAACGATCTCTAGATGGCCGGCTTCGTGGCGATCTGTCTCTTGATCGTCCACTTCTTGGAGATCGTTGTTCTGCTCTAGGTGACGTTTTTCGAGAGGTAAGGTCCCTTGATGGTAGGTCTCTAGATGACAAATTCCTTCCAGGAGATAAATCAATTGACATTCTATCTCTTGGTGGAAGGTCTCCTGCTGTTTTCCCACGTGTAGGCTGGTTTCTCGAGTTGTCACGTGGTGATCTCTCTCGAGACGTGTGCTCTCTTCTAGGGGATCTATCCCTAAATGCACCCTCTCTTCTTGGAGATCTATCCCTAGACGTGCGCTCTCTTCTTGGTGATCTATCTCTCGAAGGATGATCTCTTCGCGGTGATCGATATGCTGGGGAACGTTCTCTTAAAGACAGATCCCTTGTTGACCTAATTCTTAAAGGAAATTCTGATGGATCTACTAACTCAGCCATAGCACCACCTTCATTGTACCTTCTTGGAGCGACATGTTGATTCCACTCATATGATCGCTGACGGAAATATTCATCACCAGGTGGGGAATACCTCATATTTTCCTGTGTGTAGTACGGCTCAAAACCTGAACCATTTCTAGCCATTTTACACGATTTTATCATAAATCTATGCATAAAAACATATTTGTTTAGAATGAGAACGATGCTGTGTATTTTCTCTGCATATATTCACCTATGTGTGAGTCATACAAAAACAGTGAATATAATGATGCATAAATATGCTTATTTTCATTATACAGTATGTGGAATTATGCAAACTGAACATGTCAGAGATTTCAGAAATTCAACCTCAATTCGGTAAATGAAAATTGATTCTTTTCCATAGTTAAAGTTATATCAAGTAATGAACTTTTAAGTTCCAACAACTGGACTTTAACGCACTTGTGATCGCGGATTGCCCTTTTTTAGGTTCACAAAATTTAGTAAAAGACATGTTAACCTAATTGTGACTAGCTTAACACTAATAAACATGATACATTGACAGCCAAATAGTAGGTGACTGTGCTATAGCTACTATTTATACATCCACAGGGATACAGGAGTACCGACAACCAATCAATCCTACAGTTCAAATGTTTGTTACTACACAAGATGTCTACTTGCAACAGCCTTTACAACAGGATACTAATTAGCAAACACTACTGGACCACATTTAACTTCTTTCTGCTGTATTTTGATAAAACATTTGTCATCACATGTAGGTTTCACACCTTTTTTTCTCACTTCATAGAATTTACAACTTTGTTTTTACGCCACATCAGGAAGTTAGGCTGAAATCAATTTGTGCATAAAAAATTTAAAAAGTACTACCATGCTAAAATATAATACGCATTTAAACGAATGCATAAATATCACTGAAATGTTATCAATTTTAGTTCCAAGCATTCAACAAATTAAAACTTTTTCTGGGAATTTCTTACGATATGTAGGCGTGGTGCACATACTAGTTTCCTAGGGCGGCACCCCAAAATTTATTTTTTGGTCTATCTAGATTTTACTTTCGTTTATTTAGAGCAAGACACACGTATTTCCTACTAAAGTAATTTGTGTTTATATTTGTATAATCTACGTATTTAAATCAGTATTTATATTGGTACATTTGTTAAGCAATTTATTTTTGATTCTTTTATTCTGTTTTATTTTACTTTCTATATTTATCTCTATTTTTCTAGATTTTAATTTAACCCATACAAAACTACGAAAACCATTTTATTACATATAAAATAAACAATCCCAACCATAATTTAACTTTTCATTTGTTCAGGTTTAGTTATTATTGCTGTGGGCTTAGTGGCCACGACTAATTATACTGAAACTTGATAATTAGTTGGTTTTTAGACGTGGTCTAATGAGTAACAACTGTCGTTTTGCCGTTTTTTTCGTTTTCCAGGTTTTCATCAAAGGTCCTGCTTTATGTTTTTATTGTGGAAACAAAAAATAAACTGATTGAACTGATTGCCCATTTTGTTTAAACACTATCGCCAAATGTAGATTATTATTTGAAATATATGTAATTAAATATATGAACTGAGACGCTAACGGAAACGACAACAGAAGTCAATTAACTTAGCTTTATTCAACGGTAATAAGCAGGCTATTTCTGCAATAATGGAAAACCTAGTTTAAAACAAACAAAGCACAACATAACTGGCAAAAACACCAGAACCTCAATAGCAACGAAAACGCGCATTGATTAACCAGGAATGAAGGCAAAAACGATGATTACTAAAACACAGTCGGAGAACTAAGGAGAGGGACATGACGTAATATCACTTCAATATATTGACAGTTTCATTGTGGTTAAAGTAGACCCAGTTTAAAATGTAATAATATATTGTAAAATGTTCGTTATTTTTGAATTATTTATTTAATAGAGCTCAAACATTCGAATCTGCCTGCCTCGTAAAGCTATACATTCCTAGTATTGTATGACGGAAGTTTTAACCAAACTCCGATCATTAGCCATTTTCCTAACCTACATCCTTTCACATTAAAAAAACTGCTTCATTGTGCAGAAACCAGGCCATAATTACCACTTACCACAAAAAAGGTCACAATGTTAAAACGGCGATGCGAAAACTGTAAAATAAAAAAGGCAAACTGAATTTTGCAAGAGGCGTCTTTTTTTGGCGATTACTGCTTGTATTGCCTGCACGATTTTTATTATTTTCTTCTCATGTAAACCTATTATGTGCTTATACGATAACCATTTTAATATTTTCCAATTTTTTAAGACTTTTCGAAAGCTGTTATTAAAAATTATTCAAAAACAAGTCCCCGCTGCTTAAATTAATTTATTCTACAATCTCTATGGCGTATTTAAGGGTACAAATATCATAGATACCACATAGAAATGTGAAGTATTGGAGATGTTTAGAGGGTAATTCTGTTGGATACTCAAAGGGTAGCTTCAATTTCCCGTATTAAAGCACTGCATTTCAAATCGTTATCTACTAGTAGGTTACAAATTTAAAACCTGGTCCGGTAAAAAAGTATAACGATAACCCAACCAGTCACGTGGGTGTTTGGTCGGCGTGTCTCCGGTAGGCACTTAATTGTGTATACTACAACATATTTGTTTATTTACCTATTAATTCTACACATAAAGTTAATACACGGACATTATCTATAGATTTTAATAAATGGTAATTTTAAGGTTTATTTTGCTACTGCGATTAGGTTTAAGGTAAAATATCCAGTTTCTAATTTCTCTAATTAATCCGCGTTTGGGACTATCAGTAAATCAACATTCTAAATAATTGGTGTTGTGGTGTATCAGGTTAAGTACGTGCTCACTGAAAAAATCTGTATTGATAAGAGTGACTTCTCAGTTTGTCATGATGCAATATTATGCAAAGAACATGATAGTAAAATCGAAATAAACTTAAATGCATACGGTAATATTGGTTAATTTAGTACTTTCAATAATATCCTTCTTACTGATGGCGCTGATGTATTTTTTTAAAAATACCGTTTACCTAATTACATTTCTTGACTTTTAGGTTTTTAATAACTGCAAGCTGCTAAAATATCGGTATGTCAAAATTTTTTGCGGCCGAGTCGAGCAGTGATACTGATGTGTCATCATCTGATGAAGAAGTGCCGACCAATCGTTCACGAGCAACAGTGCAACGACAGTTTTTGCTGAGTGACGATGAGGAAGAGGTGCAGCATGTTGTGAGAAGCGCAAAAGAAAAAAGATGGGAGGGACTTCAGGACCACATCAAGCTGATGCGGAACGCTCGCAAGATTAAGGACATGTCCAAGCTTATGGACGAGTTTGACATTTTGACCAAGTTGTATGTCAAAGCAAAAGCTGTAGTTTTGAAAGAAGGAATTCCACGATTCTACATCCAGAATCTTGTGGAGACAGAAGACTGTGTCAATGAATTATGGCAAGATAAAGAAGCAAGGAAAAAGATGAGTAAATTAAACTCCAAAAGTCATGGAGCACTAAGGCAAAAACTAAGAAAGTACTTAAGGGATTTTGAAAAAGAGGTTGCGGATTATAGACTCCATCCTGATGAAGAAGAGACACATGCTCCAGAAACAACTCCAGTTGAAGAAGAAAAGATTGAAGAAGCTAAAGGATTCCTGGACGAGCCTGTCAAACCTGCTCTTCTTGTTGATTCCAAACCACAAATAAATGAAGATGATGACTCAGATTGGGAATACAGTGATGATGATGATTATAGCTCAGATGATTTAGATATGGTTGGTGGTGGTGCACGAGAGCTTACCGCTGAGGATTTCCTTAAAAAGTCGGGCGGAAAGGATGATGACAAATCAAAGAAAAAAGAGCGAGTCCAGCAAGCTAAAACGAAAAAGAAGACTGAGGATGAGTGGGAAGAAGTGAAAGCAACGGGAACAAGAGCTGCTAAAGTTACTCTGTTCGAAAAGGATGCTGAAATTACTCATGTTCTAGTCATGAAAAAATTAAATGAAATAATCTTGAACCGTGGCAGACGTTCGACTGTTCGGAAAGATCAATTTGATATGCTGAAGCAGCTCAGACAAGTGGCTGAAGATAACAATTTGGGGATTGCAATGTCTGTCAGGTTGACCTTTGATATCATTGCTGCTTTGTTTGATTACAACTCTAAGATATTGGATTGCATGAAGGCTGAACCATGGGGGGAAGTCCTGAAATATGTTGAAGAAGTTTTAGATTTACTGCAAGAAAATCCAGATATAGTAGTAGCGGAACACATTGCTCAAGAATCTGAGAATGTTTCTGACAAAGAAGCTGGTTATCGATTATGTGGCAGTCCAGTTACATTTTTGGAGAAGCTGCATAGCGAATACATTAAGATATTGCAAACTGCAGACGCTCATTCCACTGATTACGTTAAGCATTTGCGTGAAGAAGGTCATATTATCAGGGTGATTAACAAACTGAAAGCCTATGTGGAGAGAATTGGTAGTTCTCAAGATATATGCAGCACATATCTGCTTCTAATCGAGTATGTCTACTACAAGTACGACCACAAGGCTGTAGAATCTGAAGGAGCAGATGAGAAAGCTAATACTGACGGTGAAGAACCCAATTCTACAGAATTAATGAATACATTGTGTCAATACATCTACACAAAAGATTCATCGGATAGAATTCGTACAAGAGCGATATTACATCATATCTACCACCACTCCCTGCATGACCGTTGGTATGAAGCTAGAGATTTAATGCTAATGTCTCATCTGCAAGAATCTATTAACTACTCCGATGTGCCTACACAGATTGCCTACAATCGCACAATGGTTCAACTTGGTTTGTGTGCGTTCAGGAAAGGGTTAATGCGGGAAGCTCATAATGCTTTGGTTGACATACAATCCACTGGTAGGGCAAAAGAGCTCTTGGCCCAAGGACTTTTGTTACAACGTCAGGGTGAAAGAATATCACCTGAGCAAGAAAAGGTTGAAAAACGCAGACAAATACCATTCCATATGCATATCAACCTTGAATTGCTTGAATGTGTGTACCTGGTTTCAGCCATGTTACTCGAAATACCTTATGTGGCTGCGCATGAGTTCGACGCTAGAAGACGAATGATTTCAAAGCAATTCCATCACCAACTTCGAGTTAGTGAACGCCAGTCTCTCCTTGGGCCACCTGATAACATGAGGGAGCATGTTGTTGCAGCTGCCAAAGCTTTAAAAATGGGTGACTACCAGCAGTGCTTGCAGTATATCATCAATGAAAAAATGAACAACAAAGTCTGGAATCTGTTTTCGAAGAGCACCGAAGTCAGAGAAATGCTTGAAACGAAAATAAAAGAGGAATCCATTTCAACTTACCTATTCACATACAGTCAATTTTATGACAACGTCAGTTTGGATTGGCTTTCATCGATGTTTAAACTTGATAAAACAACATGCCATCGTATTATAAGCAAGTTGATTATTAACGAAGAATTGGCTGCCTCTTGGGATGAACCATCGTCTAGTTTAGTTTTACATCGCACTGAACCAACCAGGTTGCAGAACATGGCACTACAGTTGTCCGAGAAAGTTACTACGCTGGTCGATATCAATGAAAGAATCTTGGAGGCCAAAGCTGGAGGTGGAGGTTTCCAAAATTATCGTCAGGATGGTGGTTACCAAAACAACCGTGTCAATTACCAGGGCAACAGAGGATATCAGTCCAATAGAGGTGGTTACCAAGGCAATAGAGGCGGTTACCAAGGTAAAAGAGGTGGCTATGGAAACAAATCATCTGGCTACCAAAACAGCAAAAGTTACAAAGTTACATTTGCGCAGTGATTGTACTAATGTTTATTTTGCTTTTTGTGGACAAAAAGTTCCGTGGTAAAAGAAAGTTATTTTGCTAGATTCCAGGTTTTCATGTAATTTTTGTTGTGTTATAGAATGGGAATAATTGCTTTATCTTTTTCACTTGGAAAATCATGTTTTATGAAACATGTCTACTAATTGATCTTTGCCGTATTGGAATTGTAAATAAGTTTCTTGAATATAAAAGCAAACTGCTAGTTGCAAAATACAGAAAAATGGTTGGAAGTTGATTTACTTTGTGCTTTGTCTAGGAAATTACCTACTGTTTTTACTTATTTAGAAAGTGAAGTTGGTTACCGCTTATTATGGGCCACATTTAAAATATGGTAGTCGTCAACATCAGTATCGATTATTTTTCGGCCAATTTAGCTCATTTTCAGCATAGCTCTTGACATGAAGTTACAATTTAGATCAGATTTAATGTGACATTAGTTTGTTAACCCATGTTGTTTTTTAAATACAAGAAAGTAAAAAATTATCAGTTAAGTACTAAATTAAGTTTTCTCCCTGAATCTTGATTTTGCTCGACATGCTATGTTGCACTTATCTCCTACAAAAGTTTTAGTGGTTAAAACAGAATGAATTGTAAGATAACACTATATCGATATGCAAAAATCAAATTTTTTAAAAATAAGCATAGGGGAATTCCCGTGAAAAACCTTAAACTCTTTCGGGAATTGCTTCTTCCGAGCACAGTGCTTGACAAGAAGTAACAACTTAGTTTACAGTTGGTGATCAGTTAACCAATGTTTTTTTTAAATTTAAAGAGAGTAGACAATTATCTCGGTAAATATACCCTTATAAAATAACAATTGTCCACGAATCATGATTGCCACATCCATGTAACTTGCATTCCTTCGGCTGAAATGTGACGATGTAACCTACCAAGCTAATCGGTCGGACACCGTGTTTTATTAAGCTAATATGCGCTAGATTACAGCAACGTTATAATCGCGATAAAGCACTGTGTATTGTGAGAAAGCATTTCGCTATAAACCGAAACACGTAGCCTACAAAACATTGATAAGGTATTCATTGGGAATATATATGCACAGGATATAGCAGCAACGTTACATTCGCCCAAGATCTGCATTGACTACCGATTTAAAACAAGTTGATTGTTTAAATGTTAGTGTTAATAGTCGTTGGATAAAACTAAGTTTTTTTGGTTTTCGCGATAAAAACTCGTAATTTGACCTTTTATAAAAATAATTGGACGGGTGGAAAGACAGCAAAACGACAGTCGTTAAAACCTATATGTAATCAAATCAAATAGTTTGTAACAGTTTAGCCAGACGTCACTGCCTAACTTAACGTGCAAATAAAAGAGTTATTTAAATCTTAATTGTTACACTTAAAATGTGTGCGGTAAAGCTATTCGTGCAATGGGACCCGGCTTTAAAAGGGTGTCTAGGAATAAAACATATTTATACATAACTTAGCCAAAGCTAAACTAAATTTGCGATAGATGGACAGGTATTGAATGTAATTCTTAAGGGTTATAACTTTTACCCACATAGATGTCATATGTCCTTTGAATAAAAAAAACATATTACCATATTTAACAAATAAAAACATAACAAAGGGTTCGGGTTATAATGTGGGAGAAGTTTAGTTGTTCGAAATTGGGTTGTTACGAGAAAAGATTGTTAATCTTGTTAGCATTGTCGACAATACCGAACCCGTTTCAAGTTTTACAATCTCTCGTACTGCATTATACCCCACCCTATCAATGTGCCTTGGAAAATGCTTACCAGGTTCGTAATAATTTGTAACTCGTTTAAGTTTTGGACCCGTTGCTTACACCGTTTCTGCATTTAACGCATTATATATTTTGCATTAACAATTTAAATTATAGTTTAGTTTATTTTTTGTTTCCACGATAAAAATATGAGGCAGTACTATTGGTAACAATTTGAAAAACGGGGGAAATCCCAAATCATCGTCGAAAAGATTAAAAAAATATTAATAACTTGAATTAGGGATAGATAAATTATATCGTCGATTAATGGCTGTTACAACGGCAGGACAATACCACGACTTGGAATGATGCAAACTTGAATATTTCAAAAAGTGATGACAAATCAAATAGTTGCAGTTATCGAAATATATCAGAAAACACCGGTAAGGAATAAGTAAACCTAGTGCCTGTACAGATTAAAACATAACAAAATATTTTTGGTCAAGGAAATTTAATTTACGTTTAAATACGTGCAATTCAATAATTTTAAAGTTCAACCTAATTCCACACTTTATTACCACACAGCTAATCGCAATGATTCTGCAAAATTGCTTTGCTTAAAATTTATATTCGATGGTCCAGAAATCTCAGCTGTAACTGAGGTAAGTTTAAAAGAATCATTATGGATGTACTTTCACAAAAGCACACGTTAATTTATCATGTTTTATTCGTTAATTTATCATAAAGGATATGTTAATTTATCATGTTTTATTCTTTTTTCCTTTTTTTGCAAACCTGTCGTGACAGCCATATCGTGTTGTTAGCTCTTCATCGGCTTTGTATGGTTTGTCACCGATACTCGAAGTAGCAGCGCGCTGATTTTACTGAATTGTGACACTGATGCCAACCAGAGCTTTGGCCTATCAGTAATAGGCCTACTAAGTTGGTTTTGTGTTGCCCCCTTTTTACGAAAATCCCGAGAAGAGTAACCCATTATTTATTTTCGTAAAATGTAAAAGAAAAGTAGGTTTGTGTGGCCAAACAATTAATCCACCCGCTACGTATTCCAATTCAATACAAAAACCGTCTTAGGGGCGAACTTATTATTTGCTCGAACCTTAGAAAAAATAGAGTAGATAAATCGTTGGTTTGGTATAATATAGGTTTGATAATTATTGGAATGCTTGAACATGCATGTGAGCCTTCAATCTTGTTTGTTTTGAATTTTTTTACAAGTCCTCTGGTTATTAAGTTAAAGCTATCAACGCATTGAAAAGTCGGAATACAAAAGTTTAACTGAATATGTAAAAACAAAAGTATTTAGCAATTGCACAACATTTCTTTATAGTTCGAACTGGTCTGTGAGCGAAGTTGGATTCAACCGATGTTGATTTCGCTTTATTTCATCGGAAAAATGACAGGAGCTCTGGTTGGAGGAGTTTTCTCAGACAAGTATGATTTAAAAATTTTGCGATTATAGTGTATTATGTTTTCAAGTATTTTTTATTTAGAAAAATGTTGCGGTATCATACTGAGATCGTGCTGAACTTGGGTCGGGCCGGCAGCTCATAAAAGTTTATTATAAATACAGTCTTTTTGTTTTTACTTCTAAGATTTGGACGGAAACCAACATTTCTAATCTTCAATGCTCTACAATTCATTGTTACAGTCGCTATGAGTTTTGTTGGCGATGTCACAACATATGCTGTTGCGTTATTTATAAGCGGAGGAACATCTTTGGTTAATTTTATGGCGGCAAATGTGTTGGGTAAAGTAACAATGATCAAAATGTGGATTTCTTGAACCCAAATCGATGGTTCTTACCCTGCCTTAGATTCGAACCCACGCACACTTATTTTCCACCCCTGAATAAGACTTTAAATCAGACATTTTGTTATGTAACATTAACTTCAGTTCGAATTAATGCTTACATTGGTCTTTTGTTCATGGCGGGTATCTAATTCTAAACATTAGCTTGCTGTTCGCCCGATTTGCATGGAATCCGACTGATTAGCTTGGTTACGTGATTCGCCTTTCATCTGAAGAGTTGCAAGTTTAAAACTGGTCGTTACCTATAATCAGTTGTAACCTGGGGCAAGGCACGTAACAGACATTGCCGAAACCTACTTGAATGACGGATTCTACCAACTTAAAAAAAGTCTGAATCATACATAACATACCCCAATAGCTTCGGTAACCCGACGGTGGGCACAAACCCGACGTTAGGTGAACTGACGATTGTTAGTATGTTAACGCCCATTTCGTAATCCCATTAACAGGAATAAACACAAATATCCTATCCTAACTTATATCCAAAAACTAAACTTCACCTTAATGCAATATTTCGTGGATAGGTCTTGAACTAGTAGCTCCACAATATCGTTCTCTGGTTTATTTTTTCATTGATGCTGGTTATTCGATTGGTTATATGATTTTACCGTTGTTCGCATACTTCTTAAGAGATTGGAGATGGTTCTTAAGGGCTACGGGACTTATTGGAATCTTATACGTTCCGTATTACTGGTATGTTTTAAATGAAACCTATCTACCAAATACATATAACTAATTATATCGTTTATTTGCGTCTAGGTTTATAGATGAATCACCTCAATGGTTAACAAGTGTGGGAAACAATAAAAAGGCAAAGAGAATTCGAGAGAAAATGGCAAAATTCAATGGAGACCAAAATCTCTTAAATGTTAAGAATGTTGATAACCCAGAAGGCGACCCTGATCAAGGGTGTTTAAAATGTTCTGGTACAGTTCTAGGCGAACCAGTTCTTATTGGAAGATTTCTTATATTGTCACTAGCATGGTAAAGAATTATTTTTTTTGTTTTCATATGCGCAGTAGGAACTTATATCTGAGTTGTGTTTAAATGAAGCAGCGTTTAAACGAGAAAAGGAGAGGAACTACTTAACCTTGAACTAATTCTAACCATGCAGAAAACACTAATTTTAAACTGCCAAAAATAACCTTGAGTCTAACCCTCTAAATCTAAGGCTCTAATCTTTGGTTTGTTGTGCATTTTTCCCCTTCCCAACTTTCATTCCCCGCAATTTTGACAGAAAGTTATACGGGTATACACGTAAACTATGCTAATTATTGCCAACTGTACACTTATCTCAACCCCAGAAATAACCATAAGTTTAACATCTAATATTTATTTTATTGAGTAGTTTCCCTCCTTCGTTTTTCCCTTCTTTAGTTTTCCAAAATGTTAAGTGTAGTTTTGCATTCCGAGACGGCTGGTTGTATTCCTATATATCACGAAGTTTCAAACAGTCAAACGTAACTTCACATATTTTTACAGGATAATGGTTTGCATGAGTTATTATGTCATTGCTCTAAATGCCAACAACATGGGTGGCAACAGATTTCTTAACATGTTTTACGGGGGGTTAACCGAACTGGCAGCAAGTATTATATTCTTTATGTCAGTTGATGTTTTGGGAAGAAGAAATTCATACTCGGTTGTCATGTCAATGGCGGCCGTATCTATTGCAGTTACTCCATTTCTGGTCCTAAGTATAAGTATATAGGCAATTAGTTTATGATATTTTTATGGGTCCCATTTGAAAAAAATGGGACACATATTGTTTTTGTCCGTTTTTTTTGTTTCTTTCTTTTTTTTTAAACATATTTTTGCAGGCAGCCAAACAGCAGTAACAGTGACAACAATGTTCAGTAAATTAGCATTGTCTGTGGCCTTTGCTGTGATTTACACATATTCTGGCGAATTGTTTCCTACAACTATAAGGCATTCAATCCTTGCAGTATTATCATCAATGGGCAGAGTTGGAAGCATGGTATCACCATTTGTTATACACGCTGGTACGTTGCATAGTTAAAAGGATGAAATATTCATGATAACCTCCGCTAAATGGAAAACGCAAGCGGCGTTCACACAACGGCGATTGTCAGTTTACTTGACCAAACGGGAGTGTTCTCACATTTGTAATCGTCAGTTTTTTTCGTGTCTGGTATCGGTTACCGCAGATATGCAATGTGTTGTGTATGGTTAATTATTCTCAAAGACACAAAAGATTCTTAAAAATATCTTTATCTCTTTAGGTTATCTCTTGGGTTAACTGTTTAGTTTACCTAAACGAAAGGGCATTATAATGGCTTGTTCTGTGAGTTATTTAATAGTAGTTACGTGATTTAAGTTTAAAACGGCTTTTTGTTGGCACAATGGCCATTAATAGTCCACGAAGATGGACGCGTGTCCGTGTTGTAATATAGGTCTGGTAAATTAATTAAGAAATAACTATTTTTAAATAAATTAATGTGTTTTTATCTTCTACAACGCTACACGACCGTACACGCCAAATGTTAATTTTACACTTTGATCGAATACCTTGTTCGCTACACGCTGATAAATAAAACACGTCACACATTTTTTGACATTTTTAAGTTATCTTTGTCTGCAGGCGTCTCTGGTGACACGATTACCCCGTCCTTAATAACGGCGATACTGATAGCTTTATCAGCAGCTGCCGTGATGTTGCTACCAGAAACAAGGAACAAAACACTCCCACAAACTGCGCAACAAGCGACCGCCATGAAAAGGTAGCAGTTACAGTGTTCATGCTTAAGTGTTTAAACAGTATAAATAAGGATAGGATAGGATGGAATATTCATGTTTATCCCCGTGAATGGAAAGACCAAGGGGGTTAACAAACGGGCAATCGTCAGATCACCTCGCACCCACCGTCGGGTTACCAGAGCTATTACAGTGTGTTGTGTATGTTTCGCACCTGTAATTAGACGTTATTATTCGGCAATCTATTAGATAACCTAATACGATTTTAATACTTTTCAATTTTAGTGTAACCCATTAATCCACTGGGTTCGGGCGATCTTCACCAAGTGGCTTTTCCAAGTACACAACATAGGCCTACCAACAAAAAAACAGTTTCAATCTTGCGAACTTTTGCTTCTAAGACTTTTCGATAACGGTTCTTGATAAGCTATCTAATGTAT
The DNA here is from genome assembly GCA_000149265.1 of Ciona savignyi. Taxonomy (NCBI): domain Eukaryota; kingdom Metazoa; phylum Chordata; class Ascidiacea; order Phlebobranchia; family Cionidae; genus Ciona; species Ciona savignyi. The sequence continues at coordinate 111,896 of CH003251.1, forward strand.
TGGTCCCAATATAGTAGATAAACTTCAATATCACTTGATTTACAAAGACAATTTCAGAAATCTTACCTGCATATGTTCACGGAAAGGAAGATATACTGATGCAACTGAAGTGAATGAACTCCGACAAACTGATCGAATATAAACAAATAACTTTATTATGTGTGTTTAAAATGATTATTTTAATATATATATACTGTTGTATCAAGGCAATATAATAACATCATAATAACCATAATATGGTAATCCGAATCCTTTTGTTTGTTTCTTTTTATGTTACGACATATTCTAGGTAAGCGGGTTGCACAATCATTACACGGTTAGTTTTTTGTCATCGCAATAAGTTAACTTGGGTGTATTTATTAGGAATCAGTATACAGCTAGGCTATAACGGATTAAATGTGTTGCGTTGTTAACATTTTTATTGTTTTATTCATTTTAAATCGTTATCGGTACAAGTTAAACCGCCCTACCAAATCGTAAAAAAACAATGTTTGGAGCATACTGCTGAATTCCCGAATGAAACTGTTCATCAAAGTTTACTTCTTAACCATTCATAACACACCACAATCGCCCGGCGACCCGACGGAGGGTGCAAAGTAAAAAACTACAACCTGGACAGAAGTTTGTGTGCAGAATGGTCGTAGTTATAAAGTCATGTGTTCATTACTATTATTATCTTCGCCTGATAAATGTTCACGATAATTATTCCAATAACTTGCAGTTATCTACTTACTAAAAAACTTTTACTCCCCAAATTTCACTATAAAAGCACAGTTCGGGGAAATTACCGAAAACATCCCCTATAAATCCGGAAAGCTTTGATCAAACCACCATAACATTTAGGTGGTTCTTTCCAAATCTGTCAAAATGCAACTGACTGTTATAAAACTAGGTAAAAACCTTCTGTTTGGAGCCAAACTTAGGACTGCTCTGCCGTCCTACCACAACTTGTTTAGTAGGTTTAGGTAAGTTTTGTATTATTAAAACAAGCGACTTTGCATCAAAATCTGATTAAAATGGTGATTGTAAATCATTAAGATAAGGCAGAAGTTATAAAATGCAGTCATCCGACATATTGGATATGATTGTGCTAACCATTTATAAGTATGCTATATACAATATTGGAAAATTATTTCATTATATTATGCTATATCAAAAATATGAATAGCTGACTTGAAACATAAAGTAGTTAACCGTAGTTTCCTTCCATATTATTATTAAGCTTGATTCCCAAAAGTATATGTGTTTTTATCTCCCAAAATATTAATAAATGCTATGTCCTACATACATACTAGTAGTCTGGATCTTATCTCAAGACGTCACTCGTTAGTTAGGTATGATTTGTTCTCAGTCAAAACCCTATTTCATGCTGTGTGTCTGTGTTCTTTAGAAAAAAAGGGTTTTTATGCTTTAATACTAGATTTAGTCGAATATAATACAATATTTCCTAGTTTTTATATTTCCAGATCAACCACATGTCCAGATATTGTTTCAAATGAGGTATTAAAGGGGCCTTCAACCAAACCACCCTATACTCCTAGCGCATGGTGTTTTGGGAAATAAAAAGAATTTTAACATTTTGGCAAGAAAATTAGTAAAGGAAACAGAAAGAAATGTAAAGTTTAATTTATACTTTACTATTTAAAGATCTATTGTTGTGATAAGATTTTCTGTATTTGTGCTAAAACAGTTTTCCAAAAACTAACATTATTTCGGGTATGGTACCAAATTAAAATTTTATAAAAAAAACCATAATATTACCAATGTTACGTTGGTATGAATCCACTGACAAGTAAAAGCAATTTTATTTTGGTATAATGCATGGAACTTTAAGATCATCCGAGCAAAAATCATCAAGGGCATAAAAATTATACAATAAACTAACAGTAAACTGTTATTGTGTTGGTTGTCTTTATCGGACATTACTTAGAGTCAGGAAATTACTGAGCTTAACAAAAAGCATGAAAATGGGTTAATGTGTTGAAAATAAACTAACAGTATCTTGAACATATTCTTTATACCCTAATTGGTAAGGTAATCAGGCTGTGTGTGATATCTGGGTAAACTATCTAAATATCCTAAATTGTTTAATTGGAGCCAAGTGCGTTTGCGAACTTAAATTGTAACAAAAACTATTGTCCAAAACCATTAAACCATATGCTATTGCGATCAACTTACGACACAACAAAAATAATATACATGAATATAAGCAGTTTCCGAATAACATGTTTCCCAGATAATAACCTATGATGCGAGAAACCATGGTGAAAGTTTTCATAGTGATATTATGGGTTTGGAAGATTTAAGTGGAGATGTAGTTACTTTGCTGGATGCTTTGAAGATTGAAAAATGTGTGTTTATTGGCCACAGTATGGGAGGCAGAACTGCATTGTACACGGCTCTCACCAATGTAAGTAAATTTAAAGGGATGGTTATAACTTATAATGTATTAATTTATCCTCATTAATTGATCAGACCACACACATAGGAATGATCAAAGTTGTTTAGAATAGCATGACCCTGTACAGTGTGATTTGTAATATTTTTTTGTTTTTATTACGCAATACTGCTACTTCTATGGCTTTATGTCTTCAATATCGATGCTACTAAATTGAATGTTCTTTGTTCATGATCTTCTTACCTTATGCATGGCTTAATGTAGACTGTAGAATCAAAGAAATTAGTTTAAAAAAGTACAGTTCAAATAAAAAAAGGTGTATGTAAAAGTTGTAAGTTTAAGAACAATCAACTTTTTTGCAGCCGGAAAGAATTGAAGAATTGATTTTGGTTGATTCATCTCCAGGCCCCTTGTCAGGAAGCCGGTTTACAGAACGAGGTGAAGTATTTTCTGCCATAATTAATTTATTTTATCTAACATGAGGTGTTCATTTGATTAGTAGTGTTCCTACCCAGGTGCATGTAATAGATTGTACAAAAATCCAAAATACTTGAACTATAACAAATTGTAATAGTTAGTAGGATAGGATAGAATAGGATAATCATGTTTATCCCTGTGAATGGGAAAACCAAGGGGGTTTAACACACGAGCAATTGTCTATTTAGTATTATGTTAAGACTGTCTGTAGAACTATGCGTCAGTTATTTAGTTATTGATTGACTGTTTTGTTGTTAGTAAACTGAAAAAAATAAGAAATCCTAACCAATGCGTGTGCATAGTTAACAAGTAAGAAATAAGTCACTGTGAAATCAGTACAAAAATCTATTACTTTACAATCAGCGGTTAGTTTCTGGCACTGCTGAATTTGCAAAGAAATATACACATTACACTGACAGAACAATTACCAAGAAAATATTGACCACAAATCCGGTTAACTGATGTTTTTATTTTAAGCATTTTATAAAATAAAGTTATAAACACTGCTTTTATCATGTGAGTTTGCTTATGTTTCAGCTTACTCAACACATAGGCTAGTGAACTAACGTAGCATTATCTCTAGGTCCTATAATGGCATATGTGAAAGCCATGCAACAAGTAAATTGGGATGGAGCTAAAAGTCTATCTGTTGCAAGAAAGATGGCTGATGAACAACTTCAAGATTCAGTCCCAGTATGTGTATTTGTTTCACATGATGCTAACACAGTTTTTACAGGTCTTAAAACAGATAAATGTAATCTAATCAGGAAGATAATAAAACATCATTAATTCAGATTATAGTGTTAATGTTACATATTAATAACATCATGGTGTCTATCGGTATTAATAATACATTTCTCCTCCTGGTTAGCACATTTATAGCATTTCAAACTTCATGCTCAATACCAAATTACCGAAGATATTCATTATATAGTTCTGATTAATTGACCTAAAACTATATCTGCGGGATTGGAGTAATACATATATAGTAAATTATTCAGTTTAAAAAGTTAAATGTAAATATGATTGGAAGCAACTTTTTTTCAGAGTCTTTCAATAAGGCAATTTATATTAACAAACGTCAATGAAAAATCTCCTGGCACATATGGTTGGAGAGTTAATTTGGATGCCATATTGCGGCATATGGGGTGCAATTTCAACGCCTTTGGGATGAATAATACAAACAAATATGAAGGCAGAACTCTTTTCATTGCTGGTGGACTGTCGCAATATATAAGGTGATTGCTATGTTGGATTGATGTGTTATTTCTAGGGCTGCAACGATATTGTAAAAAAGAATCGGTAAGCGCGATTATCGATAGTAAACATGGAAAGTTCCCAAAATCTAAACTAAGCGGCTTTAACTCTACTTAATTATTGCAATAAGCTAACAAACGATGTGTAAAACCTAACCACGCTTTATAGGCCTACCTGATGGATGACTGCATTGCCTTTTAACTAAAGGGTTGCAGGTTCGGAACATAACGGGGACATTGCCTGACCGACGATGGGCACGAGGTGATCTGATGATTGACCATGTGTTAACCCTAACCCCCCCTGTTTCCCCATTCACGGGGATAATATAAACATCCACAGGAAGGGTTTAATGAGTCCACGAATAAATAGCGATAGATTCTTATAACTGCAATATGGGCTACTATAATCCATTGAAACTTTTCTATTCATTGAGCACGCTTTGATTTTTTGGTAATTGTAAAATAGGTTGTGGCGTAGTTTATGCTTTCCTGGGCAGTGACATGTAAAAAGTTTTGTTGTATTGTGTCACAATGAAACTATATTGGCTTTGTGCTCGCAATTCTTATTTCATTTCTATCCAACTCTCAAGAGGACGAGTTAAAAATTTGAACTACAGTGAATTTTAACTTAGTACAGCGGACGATTTTCAATTGCAAAATGGATACAAATATTTTCACAAAACGAACCGTTTATAATTTTGGGTTTCTGTTAGTGGAAATAAATGGTAGCCTCAGTGTATGTTGTGTTTAGGATTATTTGCTCACAGCTCTTTAAAAGAAGCTAAATTTTAACATGGCACCTTAAGTCTTAAGCATAAAAAATACCTATGTTTGTTTCGTGGCCTATTCACTCAGTATATGTGATTAATGCACAAGTGACTAACTAACCATACTCTGTCTAAAGTCCCCTGTGCCCTTCATTGTTGCCATTTGAGTGCACAAAGACTTTGGCTGGTTTAAAAATTAGACCGCAAACCAAAATGGGTTGGGAAACACTACTAAAGGCCATGTATTTGCATCAGAAACGAAAAGTTTGGCAGACGCTAATAAGCGTAGTTTCGCAAATATTGCATTAGAAAAGTTTTTCTAGTACTTTTAATTACACAAAAAAACCTTAGTTAAATTAGATGAATCAAAATGTAAAGGGCCATGGCCATTAAAAGCATCATACTTATTATCCCTAATAAAAAATAATCATGAGGCATGTTGGACTATATATTAATGCGATGATTACATCTCAAAAAAGTGTTTGTGTGTATTCTGCATGACAATGCATTGGTGATTGCATAAACTCTGTTTTTAACAATAAACTTAAGATGCACTTTAGACAAGTGTTGCAAAGTTTTCCTGATAAAATAATTCGACCGTGGTACTACAATCGCGATATGCATGCCATTTATTAGTATCATAGCTTAGTAGTATCGCGAATATCGATATATCATTGCAATTGCAGCCCTAACTATTTTTATGACAGGGTGTGAAAATGACAATAACTTTTAGTGTGTTGTATATTATCTTTGCATAAAGTCCGAATATTATGTCTAGCATAAAAGCTGAATCGCTTGCACATGTTCTAAAGCAACCATCTTTCTGTATATAACAAACTCTAAACACACCAGCTTACATACAAGCATCCAACAATGTTTATGTTTCTGGACCTCACAAACTATTGCTAAATGAATACTAACACACCTGCATGTATATTTAATTACCATGCAACTTTAAAAAATTATACCATTCTCTAGGTATGAAGATTACCCCAACATCCAAAGATTATTTCCCAACTACAGCATTACGCACATACCAGACAGTGGTCATTGGGTGCACAGCGAAAAACCTGCCGAGTTTTTATCCACTGTTAAATCTTTTCTTAAGCCCGAAAAAATATCTTTATTTTAAAGTACTACTGTTAATATATATTTGTTAAATGCAAAGCATGCATTTGTATTGTTTAGGACTGAAATGGTTTTACATTTCCACACTGTTGCAAATTACTTTATTAATCTCTATCTTATTTTCGTTCCTAAAAATAGTACTGTTTAGGGCATTTAAAATAATCCTTAGATGGGAAGTTTCATGAAGCTTAAGATACAGACATAAATGGTTGTTTGAGATTACCTATATATGAATAAGCTATATCGGTTATTTGTACAAATTTTATTGCATGCAGATAGGGCAAAAATTGTAAAATTATTACCACAAAGATATATCTCTCCGATATCTTATTACACACTACATGCTATTCCAGTTAAAATGCTTTGATATACACAAGTATCACTTTCAATACCCAGTATACACTGTGAAAAAGAAATTTGATTGTTATTTTTATTGTACAGGTATTGGAAAATCTCTGCTGGTATCTCTTAATTTAAATAACCTAAACCATTGTTGTACCCTTTTGTAAATGACTTATTCCAGTGATTTTTATTGGCTGTATGAATGAATCTATTTGGATTGAAACCAGACGCCATCTATCACAAGTCGGTGTTTCCTTGAGAAAACACCTAACACCAACTTAATTATATACACAGCATGACAATAAATCTGATAACCTGATGGTGCCTGCTACAATATAATCTGACAAATTGTAACCGCTCATATTTTACCCTCAATTGGGATTAAATAAGATTTACTGTGTGCAGGAAGGAACAAAGCATACAAAAAAATCAAGCTATCTTTTCCCTCCTTATGGGGAATGATTAACGAAACTAGCCTGAACTGCAGTTTTACTTTAATTAGGCACTAAACAGATTTAACTAGTAGTATCATTCCGCATTTGGAGACTTGACCACAAATAAAATTAAGTATGTATGGTCTTTTAAAAAGAACTGCCAAATTTGAATGTAGGAGGGTAATTTTTCCCTGTACGCATAACCTTACTCTTTCATATTAAAAACACCAATCACACATAAAAATGTAAACAGTTGCTTTATTATACAACAAACAAAATTTGAGCGAATTTATTGAAACCGAAGTATATTGATGGAACCAGAAATTAAAAGTGAACTTTAAAGCTTGAATTTATTTTTCTGGGGCAGACAAAATATGATGTTCATGTCGGTGGTGGACAGCCTTTGGATCAGGAGGCCCTAATGGAAAAATTCATAATTTGTTGAACATTTTAACATGAAATTAATGTTAAAATAGAATTGTATATTGTCGGACTGAAAAGCTTAGTGGGTCAACTTTAAGTCTAATGGTTATAACTTCTAAACTGGTCGTTAGCTAGTTAGTGGTGTTCTTGGCACATAGCACTTATTGGACATTGCCTGAACCCAGTGAATTAATTATTTCTAATAAATTAAAGGAACATCTTGATCACAAACTGGTACCAGACAGTAAGTGGGGTTAACTAAAGAATGCTTTCTTACGTAATATTGTGGTAATCTGACGATTGCTCTTTCCATATTACAGTGATAAACATTAATATGCTATCATAAATTTATATGATTTTACTTCGTAATGGAGATAATAATGTGTAGATGAGCTTACCATACATCCAATTGCCTTTTTCTGATCGAATGCTGACCGAAAATTTTGAATCAGCTGTGAAATGAAGTTAAAAGAATTGTTAAACCTAGTTGTTTCATCAAAATAAACTGTTTATATAAATTATTGCTTAATTACTTTTTAATACCAAATATTGAATTGAACTTTCACTTGTATTTATCATTATTTTTATTATTACCCAAGTTTACATTCATTCGTTTATCTGTTTAATCATGCTCTAGTATTCAATTTCAGAATTCCTTTGCACTTGTATATACAAGTTTCTTTTCAGTAAATACAAAACGAATTTCCACCCACCTCCAGCTACAGATATTTTGTAAGCACCGTACAGGACCAAAGCGGCAATTGGAAAAACTTGCCAAGTCGCCTTATAAGTTGGTCCATAGGCCTTCCATTGTCCCTTACACGCAGTGACGAAATACTGCCAAGTCGAAACGCCTTTTGGAGGGTACATCCAGTGGCTCCATATGGTGGGATACCCGTGTGAGTATTTCGAATGCTTGCCCATTCTTTTAAACAGTATTCAGATAAACTAATGATCCTATACAACTATGGAACTTAAATATTAAAACAGGGTAGTCTAGAATCAAGAATAATGCGGTAGTTGCCAACTAAACTCTCTGTAAGACTAGCTGTAAACGTAAAACTTAACTAAAATTCGAATGACCTTTGGAAGATATAAGTTGGCAGAAGATTACTTAGAGTAGATGATATCTAGAATATAGTAAGGCAGCTTAATTACGTCCGGTAGATGTGCTATATATAATGGATTTTGTACAAATACACTTCTAAAAGCAATGTATTTTTCTGTTTTACTTTAACGCCACAACCTTAATATTAGTTTTTCACAGATACATACATCTGTTCCTATTATTGAATAATTTGGCTACCCATTTGGTCATGCCGAATATACCCTGCAATGAAGCTTGAAATCCCGCATTTTTACAGCCTATACCTGCCCAATTACTTATCAGGCGACATTCATTTAAATAATAGAGTAAAGTATTGTAGCAAACTCGCTATGACAAGCGTTTTGTTAAAAATAGAGGCAAACAAGCAAACTAGACGCTTGACATGTTTAAAAATTTTATAATCAAAAGCTTTGTAAGTTTTTCTGCGTTTGACCTTGATCGTTATTTTATCGCCAAGTTTGTTTATGGAAAGTGCAGGCTATTACTAGAATGTTTTTACATGCATTTGTCTTTAGTTAAATATTGAATGAAAAAGCGTAGTCGTCTGATGACCATTGATTTGTTGGTATTTATATAGTAATATACACTGACTGCTAACATGGTATGTCAAAACTTAACTAAATCAGAAAGGCAAAATACCATTTATTCTGGGTTGGCAGTTATAGTTTTATTGACGAAATTGTTACTAACTTGATCGTGGTAGACATGTAGCTTTAATTAATCTATGTAGCGCTTCTAGTGTAAAAGCTTGTAAAATTATTTTCTTATTAACAGCTTTACTATACAACAGGTCTACATGTTTACTACTAGCATTAACAACAAAACTGCATGCATAGGATTATTATATTGATGTTTGTCCCCGTGAATGGACAAATCAAGGGGGTTTAACACACGGGAAATCGTCAGATAACCTCGCGCCTACCGTGGAGGGGTTACCGGAGCTATTGCAGCGTGTTGCGTATGATAGACACGTTCCTTCAATTTGGTAGAAATGAATTCACTGGTTTCGGGCAATGTTCGTTAGATGCTTTCGGTTGAAAGGCGTCGCACTAAACCACTGACTAACCCGTCGGACAAATCATAAATTGACTAAAATTGCCATTGGTGTTTTTTTGACAGGCAATCATTTGGATTTAATAGAATAAATAGAATAGTATATTCATATTTTTTATCCTCGAAAATAGAAAACCGTGAGTAGCGTTATCACACTCACACCGTCATTGCACTGTTATGTAAATATTTTAGATATTTTTTAGTGTCTTTAGTTAGTACAACCCACTATTTTACTGAGTCCAGGTGGTGTTCAATAAGTGTCTCGCCCAAGGACACAACTGACCAATTTTTATCCGGAAATGGACCAAATTTTATCCGGAAAAAATTAAACTTAAAAAAGACGCACTTGCCAACCAAGGCACTTAAAAGGCCTAAGGCAGGGGGCGGTAACCCCAGGCATTTTTTCCTCACACGCCGCATGATTTAAGGCGCATGTAAAATCCACATTATAACCATGTGCAAACTCAAACTGTCTACGCTGCACAAAATCAGCAGTCCTAAAAATCGTAAAGCATAAAATTATACTGTCTTAATTATCTTGATATTGTTTTAGGATAGGATAGGATAGGATAGGATAGGATAGGATATTCATGTTTATCCCCGTGAATGGGAAAACCCCAGGGGTTATCACACGGGCAATCGTCAGATCACCTCGCGCCCATCGTCGGGTTACCGGAGCTATTGCAGTGTGTTGTATATGATAGACACGTTCCTTCAATTTGTAAGAACCCATTAATCCGCTGGGTTCAGGCAATGTCCGTAAAGTGCCTTGCCCAAGGACACAACCGACTAGCTAGCGACCAGTTTCGCACCTGCAACCTTTCGATTGAAAGGCGACGCACTTAACCGCTAGACCATCGGGCCGTTTTGTAATAATAGTAACTATTTAATAGTTTCAGCATTGCTAGTTATAACTACCGTTATTGCTAAACGTTTGGTCGAAGATTATTAGGCTAATACTTAAATAAATGCTTGGCGTGCGGTGTTGCCTTTATTTTATGAAATTATTTATAAACTGTCACACTGCGTTAAAATGGTTGCTGACCCTTGGCCTAAAGATTTAACAATAATAAAAATATAACCGTTGGTTATGAGTAATTTGCAAAATAAAATATAAAGTGAAAAGAATGTAGCCTAAGGTATGGCTGCATTTCATTTGGTACATAAGAAAACAAAGGTGTCATAATACGGGCAATCGCATGATTAACTCGTCCCAACCGTCGGATTACCTGAATGAGTGCATAGTGTTAGAGTTAGGATATGATAGAATATATTTTTTCTTCCAAAGGTTGCCATACTAGCAATCGTCATATTTAATTAACTTTCTTTTCACCTTCTAGTTAATGAAGCTATTGCAATGTCTTGGGTTATTGAGACGTTCTTCAAATTTTGGTAGAAACCAGCTATATATACCTTGCTCAAGTAAACATCGACCAGCGATTGACCAGTTTTGAACCTGTTGACGAGGAACTAACCCATCAAGCTATTCGGCCGGACAACGTCTAGTTTATCCAACACAACATACACCGGGTCAACCGTGCAACTCGTCATTTTTATCTCAATACTGCATCTTCAAACCGGTACCTCTAAATACTACAGGAGCGCATGGAGCGCTTAAATCGCTTGGAGCGCTTGGATCGCTTACTATACTTCGTAATTACAAAAGCCAGGATATTAATGTTAGGGTTGGGATTAAAGTTAGTTCTGGGGTTGAGATTAGTGTTTGGGACAGGGTTAGAATTACTTTCCAAAGCAATCTAAGTGATCCAAGCGATCTAAGCGGTCCAAGCGGTCCTGCAGTATTTAGAGGCACCCTCTTCAAACAACTAAAATTCTTTCATGCATCATATAACGGAGTGGGGACGAATAAATGCACGTGACGTGTCGGCTAACATATTTATATCCCCAAAGTACATTCTTACGTAGTTGAGATACATATGCTTGATGTGCTCTAATTTTACCAAAATAAATCAAAAATAAATAAAAGTAGACTGAAAGTTGGTAAATGTAAAAATTATTTTATCAATTTATTATTAAGTTAAGATTATTAATTTTATTACTTCTGTTATTTTTTGTAAATAAGCGAACTACATAACAAAATGGTGTTTATTTTAAACACAAAATTAATATAGAACATTGGGTATCATGCACCGAACAAACAGACAGTAGTCAAACAAAATAAACGCAAACTTCATTTTGTATAAATAAGTAAGTAGCTTGTAATCAGTAAGTAAGTAAATAGAGCTTAAAATATACCCTATTTTTGTCCTAGCAGCAAAAATTGGTTGTTTGCAGGTGATATGCACTTTTTTGCTCGACTGTGACATATGACAGGCAAGAATTATCATGTAAATCAGCCATACTTTATATATTGCAGGTTAGGTTTAGTTTTGGGGTGTTGTGATTAGTGGTTCGGTCAATATTTTAATTTAGTTTCTATACTGGTGCATTAGTAGAACTATGCAGTTTCCCTATTTACTACACATTAGTGTTGCTTGTGTAATAATAGTTCTACAGAAAAAGTTTATTAAAACCAGTTAATCTGTTATATTTTATAGATAACTTATACCTAAAGCATCACCATTATATAGGCTGTTTAAAAATAAAGATCAAAACTTTTTGTTTCGTGGTTTTATCTACGTAAGCCATTACTTGATCAACATGGCGAATTATCAAAGATTTGAAAGCGAAAATTTCTTTAAAAGAACTGATGGTTCAAAGGATCGCTTTCCAAGTATATTGGATGAAGAGTCGGTAGATCTTTCCATTATTGTTCCATCTTATAATGAGGAAGAACGTCTTCCGGTAATGATGAACGAAACAATCGATTATTTGGAAGAAAAATGCAAGAAGTCCTCCAGTTATAAGTATGAGATTATAGTGGTGGATGATGGCAGCACGGACGCCACAACTGATGTCGCTCTTGGATTCAGTAAAACGTACGGGGACAGCAAAATCCGTGTCTTGACGCTGGAGAAAAACAGGGGTAAAGGTGGTGCCGTCAGGTTGGGCATGCTTAGTGCAAGAGGCAAGTATTTATTAATGGCTGATGCTGATGGTGCTACTAAGTTTGCCGATATCCAAAAAGTTGAAAATAAATTGGAAGAGATTGACTCGAAACCCCACGGACGTGCATTAGTTGTCGGGTCGCGAGCTCATTTGGAGAAAGATTCGATCGCATCTCGCTCGATATTTCGCACATTCCTAATGAAGGGGTTCCACCTAATAGTCTGGTTGCTGTGTGTGCGTAGCGTAAAAGACTCGCAATGTGGTTTCAAAATCTTCACGAGAAACGCGGCCCGCATTTTATTTACCAACCTTCATGTTGAAAAGTGGGCGTTCGACGTTGAGCTCTTGTACATAGCAGAGGACTTAAACATTCCTATCGCTGAAGCCGCGGTCAGATGGACGGAAATAGATGGGTCAAAAATTGTGCCAGTCTTTAGTTGGATACAAATGGGCAAAGATATAATTCTAATTTGGGTACACTACTATTTTGGACTGTGGACTATTAAACGAAACTTAGACTGAATAATAAAGGTCTATATATAAGCAGCAATATATATTTTTAAAAATGACAAATTCTTATCAGCAACCTTTTGTTTTACAACTCATTAAAATTGTTTTAATGTAGTGTATATACCATAACATGGGCTTTCTATTATATTTTGTTTTAGGTATTTTGCATTGATGAAATTGTTATTTCTGCGAAATTGTAGTATTTCATCTGCATCAAACATTGTCTTTATGTAATGCAGTTCTTCAATAATAGTCAAATCTCACTTTTGGGAATTATGTATTATTTTAGAAAATTGGACTTTAGTGTGTTTTGCCTTTTTTGTTTTTCTTAATTGGTTTAAGCAATGATCATTGCTATAATATTTTTTTCTGCAATTACCTTATAAGTAGCATATTTTTTTTCCTATACCTGGGACAAGGTATATTTGCTTAAGTACTATAAAAAAACAATTTTAAATTTCGCTGTTATAAACGTTTTTAAGGAGATTAAACTTTCTTCACATTAAACCTAGAAAATCATAACGCTTTTATTTATTTAAAGAAATTAGGGTAATAATTAAAATTGAACCCAAATGACACCTGATGGCTGCTAGACACCGCTTCTCTTCTCACAGCAACCAAAACAATTCAGGTGATGTGCTTCTATACTGTCTTGTTTAAAGCACACACCTGATGATGTGGCATATTAATGTGTTAATGAACAAAAGACATTTCTTGAACCTGCTTGTACTAAATGGTTTATTTTATTTAAATAAATGACATTATGACTAATAATATTAACTTGACTAACTGATATCAAGGCATTTTTAAATTGCAGTAATAACCCAATCACTAAAAATCTAAAGTAGCAACAGTAACTTTGTGGGTATGTTCCGAAATTTTACCGATTTAACAGCAGTCATATTCCTACCCAAAATCTAATTTCTGGTTAAACATTGTGAATTTACTTCACAGGATAAAGTAGCCACGATAGCTCTGTGGCAATGTTCCGAAATATTACCGATTTAACAGCAGTCATATTTCTGACCAAAATCTATTGTTCTAGTTAAACATTGTGAATTTACTTCACAGGATAAAGTAGCCACGATAACTCTGTGGCAATGTTCCGAAATATTACCGATTTAACAGCAGTCATATTTCTACCCAAAATCTAAAATCCGGTTGAACATTGAACTTCACAGGTTCCAGTAGTTGGCGACAAGGCGTAACACAAACGATAACGAACTCATTTACGAGGTTGTCAGGCAAAGGTGATTTGGAGGATAACTCGAGCGACCACGAGGATATATTGGACGCTATGAATATTGCTAGTCGGGATCGTACTAATGAATTTCACTCTGTGCTCAAATCAATCAAGTCCAGACAGGTATGGTAAAGCTTGGACATGCATTGATTAATATGGTGGCCATAGGCATTCAACCCACACAAATTTCATGATTAAAGCTTGCGGGTGTAAATTCTTTATGGAGTAAATGTTTAAATGTAATGTTTTTCATCCAATTTTTTTTTTAAATTATAAACAATTACACTGCTGCAACAAGTATTCTAGTTGAATTTTTGCTTGTTTGCTGGTGTAGAGAGAAATTTAATTTTAAGCATGCCTTTAGGATAAGTGGCAAATAACTTCAATACATTTACCACTTACACTATATCGTGGTCAATCAATAGTGAAAGTGGATATGGTTGATGGTTGATACACTGCATCAAAGGATATATTAAGCATAGATAGCAAGTTATATAACATAAACACAGAACCCTTAAAAGAAATAACCCTTCTATAATTTTAACTTCATTCAGACAAACGGCACCACACCAAGGCCCAGTGCAAAACAATCCATAGCACAAAGAACGGAATTTTCAAGATTTGCCAAGTAAGTCAGTTATGTGTACATGGACTTTGATAAATATAAATCCGATTATTTTCTAATTATTCAATGTCACAACAGGCATATCGGACAGGACCTTTCTAAAACATACGAAAAACTGGAAAAGCTGACTTTATGTAAGTTTTTATTCCTATTTTTTAAGCATTTATTTGTCTTAATTTGTCACCTAGAGAATTTGGTATAGAAGTCCAATGGTGGTTAGATATAGTGGAGGTTGGTTTTGTTCCTGGTAAAGTCTATGTGTCTTCCAATTTATTTTATAACAATGCATAATAAAAATGTGTAATCTGGTCTTCTCACATGTCACCCACATCTACATGGTTTTGCCTCAGCTAATGGAAGATTACATTATTTGGTCTTCATGCTGGATGTGACATTTTATCCGATTATAACCTACAACTCGGTTGTTTAATTAAATCTTTCCCCTATGTTCATCAACCAAAGTATGCAAAATGAGCAGTTTAACCTGATGTCCACAGTATGCAAAAAGCGAAGTTTATTTGACGACCGGCCAGTTGAAATACAAGAGCTCACCTACATCATAAAACAAGACATCAATTCTTTAAAACGAAAGATCCAACAATTGGAAGAAAACAAATCGCAAGCTAGTGCCAAACGTGATGCGCAAAAACATACATCTTCTATAGTTCGTACTTTAAGGGTAAGAACAATTTCTAACCATACATTGGTTTTCTAATCATACATTGGCTCGTAGTAGGGTTTGGCATATTTGCACAGATGTACATCCATAAATATCTGGAGTCTGCAAGCATATCTATGCAATCCACTTTGCAGTGATCACTTCTGTCCTATGTTGTATATTTAACACTAAATCAATTTAATGATTTTTACCAGAATAAAAAATTAATCAATCTTGTAATAGAATGTAAACACACAACCGATAAGGCATAAGGGTATGTAATATCTGTTGGTTTACCATACATGGCTGTAACATGTGAAAAGGTATATATCTATGGGTGTAAGCGTAAAGTTAAGGGGTGTGTATTAAAGTATTTTCTGGGTTATCCCCTAATATTCACTGGGCTTAAAGTTAAGGGTGTATAAGATGTAGGGACACACCTTCTGTACTAAAATAGCATTTAAAATAGTTTAACATATTAATTTTAACAAAAAAGCTCGCAGTATTTAAATGCGAGCTATTGCAGTGTGTTGTATATGATAAACACGTTCGTTCAATTTAGTAGAACCCATTAATCCACTGGGATCATCTATTAATTTAAATAATACCCACTTTCGCTGTTTCCAGTCGAAGCTGGCCAACATGTCGGAAAACTTTAAATCGGTGCTTGAAGTTCGTCGCGAAAACATGAAGCAACAGAAACTCCGCAAAGATCAGTTCAGCAGCTCCAACCTCAGTTCTTCCATGCCATTGTCCGCCACACAGGGACATAGTGAGTGCTGTTTGGTCATTTAATGGATGTAGCACGGTGTGATTTTCGTCTTACAAGATCCTTTTAAAAATTCGGATAATTTAAAAACATTTTCAGTGTGACATACTCGATACAGGGGGGTTGATTATCAACCCTCTGAATTGGTAAATTTACCTTCGAATAATAATAATGTGAAACAACAAATGTTTGGATTAATCTAAGAGATGTAGCACAATGTGATTTTCATCACTAATAAAAGCGTTCACACATAGTTCGGTAATGGTAACAAGACCCGCCTTTATTAAATTACCGATTTTTAAAATTCGAACCACTTGATACAGTTAGGTTACATGATTATCAACCATTTCAATTGGTAAATTTCTACCTTGGAATAATAATAATGTGAGACAACTAATATTATCCTAACAACAAACATTCACCAGAGGGTTCTGTGCTGTTGATGGACGAGCAGCGCTCTGCTACTAATCCATCTGGCTCAGTTGCTATTTCTATGGACGGTAGCTCGTACTCGCAGAACCAAACTGTCCAGTTGGTGGAGCAACAGGATTCTTATATTTCCGAGCGCGCCAGTACCATGGAGACCATTGAATCCACGATTGTTGAGTTGGGCAACATCTTCCAACAACTCGCCACTATGGTGAAGGAACAGGAGGAGCAAGTGATGAGGTGAGGTTTCCTTGTGGATCCTTTTATTACCAGATACTAAGCTCAGTGGGGTTTTTGTACCGCCATTTGAAAATGTGACTGAAATAAACCAGCCACTAATTTCTAGTTGGCTGTGCCGTTCTTAAGAGAAGAACTAAATCTGGAGATTAATTGTTTGTTTAAAAACTGTTGCAACTTATTTACTTAACAACTGTAATAGGGAACCAGACTGAAAAGATAAACCCACTATTACCTGTGTCGATCCCTTTTTTTATTATAAGAGTTCCTACTCTTTTTTTCAGTGAGTAATAAATAAATCATCATAAATCTCTTTCTATTCCTGCCATCTAAGCTACAAAGTGAAAAATACCTTCTAGGAAATTTACAAAGATACTTTGAAAAAATTAACATCCAAGTGCATGTGATATAAGCAGTTTGTGGCTGACAGACCTTACATTTCACTGAGTAGTCCACCTGGTGAAATGACCACCATACAATGTTGGGTCAATTTTCACCCCATAATTTGAAACCCTCATAAACCCCACTACACCCATTTCCACAGAATCGACTCAAATGTGGAAGAGAGTGAACTAAACATAGAAGCGGCTCACAGCGAAGTATTAAAGTATTTCCAAGGCATAACATCAAACAGATGGCTCATGATTAAAATATTTCTAATTCTTATTGCCTTTTTTGTTGTCTTTGTTGTTTTCTTTGCTTAATATTTATATTATTCTAGTCTATATATTATGCATTTTACGACAGATTGTATGTTACCAGATGAATGGTTATTTTATTTTAGAGCATGTCTGCTGATATCTTACCATGAATCCATATACTTGTTAGTTGAAATACCTGTGTCAATGTCCCATTAGTTTCGTTCCAAAACTACAGACACCCCATATATTCCAACCTCTTTATTAAACCATTTTAAATAAACAAGTAAGTTGAGGTTAGTCGTGATATATGCGACACAGTTGTCATTAATAACCTGCGCTACCGAAATTCTGATTTTTACAATTAGTTGAAGCATATTACTGCATACATGTGTTAGTAACGGCGAATGGCTATTGTAGAAGATATATCTCCACACCCCATGCTCTTAGTCGGTGCACTTTATGTATATAACCCTGCTTAGATAACTGGGAGTGTAGTGTCAACAGCTTAAATCTAACTGCCATTGGGTGCATGATAGAGCATTGTACAGTTAATGGATGGTAATTTATCAATTTG
The DNA here is from genome assembly GCA_000149265.1 of Ciona savignyi. Taxonomy (NCBI): domain Eukaryota; kingdom Metazoa; phylum Chordata; class Ascidiacea; order Phlebobranchia; family Cionidae; genus Ciona; species Ciona savignyi. The sequence goes on from CH003251.1 coordinate 129,977, forward strand.
TATCGAACCTATTTTGTGAATAAAAGATGCATTGACCAAATGGTATTTTCAAACACTTCTTTAGATTGTATTGATACATCTGATCTGAAGAAATAATTTTTATCTATTAACTGATACACCAGGAAATCCTTACTGGTAAAATATTTGTTTACAGAGCTGGGTTTGAACCCGTGATCGTTGATGTCATGCTAACTATTCAGCAGTATGACCGTTCACTTCGAAACTGATTGCTAGCTGGTCAGTTGTGTACTTGGGCAAGGCACTTTACTGACATTGCCTGAATCCAGAGGATTAATGGGTTCTATTAAATTGAAAGGAACATGTGAATCATACGCAACACACTGCAATAGCTCCGGTAACCCAATAGTGAGCGCAAGGTCATCTAATGATTGCCTGTGTTAACCCCCTTGGTTTTCCATTCACAGGGATAAACATGAATATCTTATTCTAACTGAGTTAGTTTTTGTTCCATTAAATCTCATTGGTTCCAATAATCCATCCAACTATTAAGTTCAACACAAAATATTATGTTCTCATACAGATATGACTCAGAAGTATACCTATTTGCAATGGTAAGTACCTTTACATCATTTAGAATAGGTCCGAAGCAAAACGAATTTTAGAAGTTTCCACCGCAAATGTAACTGCATATATGTTGGAAAGAATAATTGTGGAAGCAACAGCACATTAATTGAAAAACAAAATCTACCTGTAGTTTGATCACTTTGTACATTTCTAAACATTTTCTAATTTAGTCATTTTGCTCCGTTAGCACTTAATGTGGAGTTGATAGAATCGAACATTCCAAACCATTTTCTTATTGAATCCGGAGTTATTAAATAGACATTTGTAGTTTGGTCAATAGCTCTCCTTCCCTTCGAAATGATTCATTGTTTAAATCAAATCATGCACAGTGGATCTAGCAATCGTGGGACCATAGTTTCTTGTTAAAGATATGTTGACAACACGCATATCTCTATCCCACTTTCTACGAGGTGGGTATGCCATCTTATTACGATTTCATCAATGTTACGCATTATAAAGATTTTGCAGCCGCATCTAGCATGTGCCTAAATACAATTTTAAAAAAACTCACGAAAAATCGGTACCTCTAAATACTACAAGATCGCTTACTATACTTTATAATTACAAACCTTGGAGAAAACTTCTCTCACTAAAATAAAGATTATGATGTTATTGTTAGAGTTAAAATTAGTTCCGTGGTTGAGATTTGGGACAGGGTTAGAATTACTTTTCATGGCAATCTAAGCGAGCCAAGCGAATCAAGTGCTCCAAGCGATCCTGTAGTATTTAGAGGCACCTCGAAAAACTAATATGTGTTCCCTCCGGAGAATCCATAATTATTATATCAACGCGTTTAACCAGCTGTTTTGCAGCCCTTTTCGGTTGTTTTAACAATATTAACTACACAGTTTTTTTAAGGTGAATGAAACTAAAATTGTTGAAACATCTTTAGTCAATTGGACCTTCAGTATATTTTCGGCGATAAATCCACACAATTTGAACTTGATATTACATTGCACAATGCACTAATTTGGCCCCAATGGCTTCGTACAATTTACTGCATTTGAATGCCTGTTGTACCATTCGTATCTATACAGTGTCAATATAATCACTGGTTGTCGCTGTAGTGTGACGATTATAGCAAAAAACATCTCGAATATGAACTTCTACAGGTAATAACTTCATTTTCTAATTAATTTGAATCTTCCAGTCTTTTTGTAAGTTGACCCCTGGTTTTCGGATGGTAAGAACTCGCAAATTTGGTTCAAATGAGAATCCTAAATTCGTGGTTGCACCATCTGGATAAAAATGTATTTATTCATTAAACCTTTTAAAAAATACATCAATACGTTGGGTTAGATATGATATATTTTCCTGCTTTAATCCCATGAATAAGGAGGTTATCGTCAGATTACCATACACTCGCCACCAGATTACCAGAAATATTGCGGTGGCCAGTGTTGCATTTCAACAAACAACGACACTGCATGTTCTGAGCACAAGGACAAACAATTTTATTATTCCATTCCCTACCGATCAGTTTGGTGTGTTCATGTGTCACCTTCAAGCCGAAGGGTTGCAGTTTCGATACTGGTTTTAAAGTGAGTTGTGTCCTTGGGCAAGGCATTTAACAGACATTACCTGAACTCCGCGAATTAATGGATTCTACTAAATTGAAAAAAAGGTCTAAAACATACATAACATACTGCAATGGCTCCAGTAAGCCGATGGTGGTCGCGAGGTAATCTGACAATTTCCCATGTCTTAATGCCGCTAGCGTTTTCCAATTAACATGAATAAAATTGATTTCCTATCATAATAAAGTGTATGGTTTAGCAACCAAGAATTTCTAGAAATAATCCGGTTATTGTGACATCATAATACCTGATTCCACAGTAATAACAGAAGGTTGTCTGGTGCCCATGACGATCACTCGTTCCAACCATGACGAAGTCTCCCACGACGCCGTGTTGTTCAACGAGCTTCAACGAGTTGTTTATATAATTATTATATATATGGATATCATATGTTAATTTATATATAAATCATATATGATATTTATATTTTTAATTAATATAACAATTACATATAAATCAGTTTATTCACATAAATACACTTTATAAAACTAGTTTATTTAACACATGTGGTTCACATATCATAGTTTTTCATTGTTTTTACCTTGCAGTCAGTACGTTGTTTTCAAAAGTTAGTTTTCTTGTAGTTAAATATCCCCTTTCTTGTAATTAAACGTGTGTCCGTCGTCCAAATACATCTCACCCTCAGCTTTCCCCTGTTAGAACCAATTTTTAATAAGATAAAGGGTCCAGAGTCCAGTAACTCTTTGGTCCAGTGAAACCAAGTAAATTTAAAGTTTCTCCCAACTATACAAAGCGAGGTATGCAAAAATGCATCTTGTGTTGAAATATGCAAGCTTTTATGCTTACAACATTTAAATACAAGTTTAAACTATCATGTTTCAATTATGGTTAAGCATACTTTTAGTTTATGTGCCAGGGATGCACTTCTAAAGGCAAAAGTGTAATATACATGAATGCACCACTAATTTTACCTCTATAATACCGCTAAAAAGTTAAAGCTCTTCTTAGCCCAAATTCATACTTAGACCCGAGAGCAGCAACTGGTATTAAAGAGTCAATATGCACAAGATAACAACACGTACCTGGGGATCTAGAGCCACATACAGCGTGTATGGGTCTTGTGTCATTAACGCTGAACATCTACGAACACGCAACTGTCTGGGAATTATGGTTCCCCCTTTCTGCAGCACTGCAATCTGTGTGGGGGTTATTATGGGGATTGGTGGGTGAAATTCCTAAATTGATTATATTCGCACAGTATGTTGAATTAGACAGAATATAAGGTGGGCTGGTGAATATTACATTGATGGTTTTATTGTGTTGCAGGTTGGAAACAGGTTGCTAGTTAAGTCGGTTGTGTTCTTTTGTAAGTCACTTAACCGGCATTACCTAAACTCACTGGATTAAAAGGTTTTACAAAAAATGTAGGAGCGTCTCAATTATACACAAAATACTTCAAGCTGTGGTAACCAGATGATGGGTGCAAAGTAGTCTGAAGATTATCTTTGTACAAATGATATCTTAAATATTTTTATGTTAAATCTGATGATTGGCAAAATTTAGTGCGCTTTCCATTCATAATTACAAAACACGAATCTTCTATCTATTCATTCTTTTGTCTACCTTCGCAAGCGGTGTTGCCATCGAGATAGTGTTCGGACTCGGGAAATATTGATTTGTCTTCACATCGTACCAACCACTGTTACCTGGAGAATCAAGTTTAATAAGTGTTTTTATCAAATTCATGTATTTAAAAGGCACTTAATTTAAAGGAAATGTAAAAACAATAAATAAAATGCAGGTCAGGTAAAACAAACTTTATAGAAGGTCAGAGTTTTATAGAAGGTCAGAAAAAAAAGTAAGAGAGCTGCCATTACATCTATAGACAATTAAAAATATTTTAATTATAAATAATAATGCAAATTGACCAGAAACAGGTTCAAACCAAAAAGATACAAAAAAAATTAATTATGTTAACAGGGTGAACTCATAAAAATAAAACAGAAAATCAAAGATTTCAACCAAGTAATACTCACCGGGTAAATAGACCTGAGTCGCCCACGTTGAGCGCTCAACGACAGGTTTCACCAACAAGGCCGACCCCACCATGAACAAATCGTCTTTCGCGAATAGTTCGGGGTCGGAGGGGAATTCGTACCAGAGGGGGCGCATGGTGGGTTCACCGTTGATGTGGGACTGGTAGAATAACGTGTACCTGGGAAATATAGGGGGAAAAGGGGGATTTTTTATTATTAACAATTAATTAGCTGTGTCAATTTGCATTCCAGTTACTAGAATCTATATTTTCGAACCTTAAAATTAGAGAAATATAAAATAGAATTATTGCCGAGAAAAAACATTTTTGGAGATAATTTAATACTTGTATAATTGCACAGATTTTTATTTGTTTTCCTTTAAAATCAACATTGACAATACTGAAAATACAAATCTTCTACTTTTGTACAAAACTATGCAAATAAATTCATTTTAATTACTCTACGAACTAAATTCATAAATTGGCCAAATAAAGAACAAATTTAGGATAGTTTAATTTGGCTCAAATGGAAAAAGTAGTTGGTCAGAACACAAAATGTCGATGTGGTATCTTCCACAACAACCATTTGGTTGACTGTTGACTTCATGAACAAGATACTTTACGGATCCAGTGGTAACAGGTAGGTTGCTTAAATTGCCGAGATTATTTATAAAAGTGGATACTACGCATAAAGCCAACAATTTGATTATAAACAAAATTAAGACTACACAATAGTATAGCTTCCACTGCCAGGTCTTGGGGAAAATGTAACTAATGGTATCATCATAAAGAATAAAATTTTCCATAAGAATTTCCTCATTCATCAGGTATTTATAAAAAAAAAATTTATTTTAAAACTTTGGAACATAAAAAGAGGTTTTTATCAAAATTAATTTATGTTCTAGTTAACCAAGAATTATTACAAATCCAAACCAATATGAAAAAAAGACTATTACCTTATTAAGCAAAACTTTTAAAACCTACCACATAAGCAATTTAAAATATTACCATTTATCCCCCACATTACCCCCAAATCCCCCCTACATCAGACCAAATCACCCCCCCCATCACCCACCAGTAAGGCATCAGCTCATAACGTTCGCGGATAGCCCCCCGGATGACATTCTTATACTGCTCGTCGTACAACCATGGCTCACGACGTGTGGTGTCTATGTGGGCGTGCGCTCGGAAGAAGGGTTGGTACGCGGCAGCTTGGTACCATCGGGTCAGTAACTCGGGGTCGGGGTTCTTGAAAAAACCCCCCAAACATCAGCTGGACATCATAATGTTGTTTCAGATTTTATTATAGATTTTTTATATTTTAAAGGAAATTAAATCAGATGGAAAAACAAGAAAGCTAATCGGAGCAGTAATATTTACAATAAATATTTTATAACAATAACACATTTAATGCCTCTATAGCTTGGAAAAATTTTCCTATAATTTTACCAAATATAGCAACACATAAACATTGAATCCTTGCAATTTTCCATAAACAATGTTTTTGTGAAAATATTTTTCTTCATTTTATATTTTGTTATTAAAGGAATTCTTCATGTAGCTTGTATTTGTAATAAAAACAAAAAAACAACAATGATCATTCAAATAAAATTATCTGACATCACCTCCACAGTGGGATATTCCACATAACCCTATGGTGAGTAACATAGGGACGCTGTACTCGAGGTGGCCCCACTCTGCTGTGTTGTCCCCCGTCCATATTGCCCCTGTGGGTGGGATTTAATCATGCTGGGTGAACTGTGGGTTAAGTAGTGGTTTCACTAAAACTTAGGTGGGTGAACTGTGGGTTTAGTGGTGGTTTAAATGTGGTTTAACCAAAACTAAGTTAGTTGGGTAACTGTGGGTTAGTTAAACACTTGGTTTAGTGAAGGGTTAACTGTATATGGTGGGTTAATTGAAAGGTAAACTTCGAGAGAGTTGTATTTGTTGGGTTTATGGTGCATGAACATGGTAAATGTTAACTTATTATCATCACCGCCTTTGTGTTGTTTAGAATGAGACACAACCATTTATATAGGTAGAATCAAACCTGTGGTATCTACTGTGTTTGCATAGTTTCTTAGGCCAAGCCACTTAGTATATATCAGTATATTGGTTAAACTAAAATAGCAGCAACATCTTACAAATGTGCTATGTACAAAAAGAATTCCAGTAACCCAATGGTAGGCTGAAGGTCATCTTATTATTGTTAAATTTATTAACAACATACAATTAGGTTTTCCCATCCACAGAGATAAACATAAATATCCATCCTCAGGAAAAAAGTAATAATTTATACCTAAACAGAGGTCGTTAAGGTTTAGGTTTAAGAATGATCTTCATCGCCTCAATCTACACCCACACCAATGAACCTACCATATTTCTGTGTCCCGAT
>CH003251.1:148274-158614 GCA_000149265.1 Ciona savignyi
AACTAATTATTAAACTCCCTAATGGTAATATGGTTACAACGACTTTCCATTTAATTCCGGTATTTGTGTCTTATAATTGTAACAAGTTTTGTGGTTTGTCTTTGCAAAAGGATATTTTATATAAAAAATTGTAAAAGTAAAAAAAGAAGGCAAATCTTCAGTGGTAAAAATAAAAGCAATTCAGCTGTTTTCGGCAAATGTGCAAAAAACAAATCACCTTGGGTGTACTTTTTTATAATGCATTGTAAAAACACCAATGGGATATGACGATGGTCGATGTTTAACTCGTTGAAAATAAAATACGATAAGCGTTAGTCAGAATATCACGTGTCGTCCGCCGTTGCCGCCAATTGATATGGATAGCAGTACGTGGGTATTTTCGCCGCAATCTAGCGGAAAATTAAATTTTTATGCCAAAAGGAAACGCAAAAATACATCACTTCCTGACTTTTGCAAGAATACGTCACTTTTTAAAGATCTCACACATTATCGTAATTTCATCAGAACAATTTATCAGAATATTAGAAATCCGCTAAGTTAATTGCAATGGTCTCTACTACCGCCTGGCCTAATCATGCAAAAAGATAGCAGAAGCTAAGTTATAGTTTAGAAAATTTAAATCAAAATCAACCTTGGGGAAATCACAATGTATTCACAGCTGATTTTTCATCACGTCACACGTCTCTTCGCCGGTCAGTTGGAAAGAATTAGTTGAGCGATCAACAGTGGGATGCTCCCAAATTTCAAACTAACCGATCAGGTGTTGTGTGAAAATATTACTTATTATTGCACATCCAATACAGCGTTGTCATAATTGGTACAAATGCAAATTGAAGATAATTTGGCTTCCCGCCAAAACCCATGAAAGTGTCGCGTAGCGATTATTCGCGTCCATGATTAAAACGGTTACATCAATAAACAAAACAATGTGACCGTATCTGGCGACCGGCAATCAACAATTTACGATGCAGACAACAAAACGACAACGTAAGTCTGCATTCCAATCAACGTGTTAACAACATTGTTCATGTTCAGAAGCCATGTATTACATTTTTCTTCATTACGATTGGATAGAAAAGATCCATTCCAGAACTCAAACAAATACATAGCTATCTAGATAACATAGTATGTTATTTTGACACTGTGGTCCTGTGGGGTCAGGGGTTTTTCAACTGGTCGGGACCAGGTCCCATGATCCGCTGCCGTCTATATCTAGTACATAAATCTCCGTTCCGACTCCATATGTACCCACATGGCCGTGAATCAAATTCCACTGGCAGCGGAACCTCCACTAAACAGACAAACAGGAAAACTTTACTCGTATATATTTTTTATTAAGTTGTATGTCTCTGTATGTTAAATGATCGCACAACGCTTTATAAAGAAAATAATGACGTGATGGAAAACAACTACCTAAGTGTCAATGACGTCATAGGGTGAAGACAGAATGAACACAGCCGACGTCCATTAAATAAATACAGTTTTTGCGAATATGATATCAAAATTGCTATAGTCCCGCGGGCGAGTACGAACGTACCCTACAGCCCATTTAACATTTACTTGACTCTGTAGACGTTTATGCTTACATACCAAATTTATTTGCACCATTGGGCTATCAAGGACCATCATAAATAAACTGAACTCTTAACGACTGTTGTATTAAATGTTTATACTAAAAACATTAAAAAAATAGCAGACGCTAGAAACAATTCTGATTGAGCCTTAACAAAAAGCAGTCGTACATACATACAACAATACAAGACGAATTACGAGTTGCAAACTATCAGCAGTTTTGCACATGTCGACATTTTTACTTTAAATTTATCCAATGGAATCAAAAAGATCAGGTCCGCTTCTGAAATGGCAGAACTGACCAAGCCATACCATACTTTCGATCCAACAGCGATTCTGACGTTTTTACCAAGAGTTATCTCGCTATAGGTTGTTTTATTCCCTGGCAAGCGCTTGGTGCAAGAAAACGCAAGCAATTCACGGTTAATATTCATAATGGCTCTCGTCCGCCGTCGGGTTACCACACCCAATGCATTGTGTAGGATTGAGACCTTGCTTTTATTTGTTAGAACTTATCGTTTCACTGAGTGCATGCAATGTTCACAAAGTGCCGTACTCAAGAATACAACGGACTTGCTGGCGACCAGTTTTGAATCTACAACCCACAAACAGTTTTGTTGGTTATTGTGTCGCATTTTAGCCAAAGAGTTGCAGTAGCATATTAAAACCTCTTATCCTTAGTCGACGCACTAATCCACCAAGCTAATCAGTCGGACAGATATTGTGGTACACCCTTGGTGCAAACTGAATCGAGAGATCTGATATTCAACCACAACCACATGCCATATGCTCTGTTATAATGAGGAAAGGTTTGAATGTTACGGAACAAGGCACCAGGAAGAAGTGAAGAAATGAACCCGGCTAACAATTGCTGTTTATATGTTACAATAATTGGTGAAAAAAATTGGAACCTGTATAAAGCCTACCCATTTTTGATGGCTAGGTTCTACCTTACATGGGTTAAACTTACCAAAAAATAAATTAAATTTTTTTAAAAAAATTAAAAATTTTAACTAGTAGATATTTTTAGTATGGACTATATTAGTGGCGATTGGGAGATTTCACTAAACAGATTTCTCGGCAACGACATTGAATGAAATATGTTGTAAAACACAGCCGCACTGGAAAAAACGAGAATCCCTTCATGAAAATATACAAGAGACGGAGAAAGGAGAACTGCAGGAAAATAGAAATAACAAATATTGCACTAATCACAACAACCCGGCTTAGTAACAGTAAATATCGGGTTGCAAAAATTCTCGTTGGAATTTTCATCATTTGACAATGATAAGCTGCATGGTTTATGCTTGGGGAAAATATAAAAAATGCTTTCTTTAAAAATTGGTGAAAAAAATCTTAAATGACAAAATCAATAATTAAATTTTTAAACTACTAATCAACAAAATTGTATCATGTGTATGTTGTAAAACCAGATCAAACATAAGCAATGTTCAGAATATAGTACATGAGCATTTTAAAGTTTTCTGAAATGATGGCATTTTTGGAAAAAATTTGAAAAAAGTTGTTTGATTTTCATCTGTACATGCCATTTTCGAACAAGATACTGCTTGAAGAAATAGTGTGTCTATGGTACGCAACATGATATTCATAGAAACAATATTTCACATGATAAAGTGAGGGCTAGTTTAGAGTCGGTGAGTTTTAGGGAAGTCTTAGCCCAAAGCAGTTTAGTTTAAAAGAAAAATAATGGGTAGACTGGAGGAACCAATAGAGTTACTTAGTGCACCATTGCAACATTGGAACACTGGACAATCAAATACTTGAAGAAAGCATGCAAAGTGATTGTGTTGCTGTATTTGGTCGGTGGACACAATTTTTGGTGAAAATTTTGGGGGCTCCTGGGCAAGATTTCGTGTCAAGGCACACCTGAGATATAACGACCTTGGTTGAGAATCGGTTGGTTTTGGGATCAGTTCCCACCCACTGCTGTTTTATGAAGCCGTGTCACGTAGATGACGTGACAAAGTTACGCAGGATTTGCACAGCAATAGCCGAGTTGTTCTCTGCGATGGACAACGCTCTGTTGACGTCTTCGAAGGAATAACCGAGTTCCATAAGCCGGGCTATTTCGCAATCCAGGTCGACAGAGGGTGCGGGGTTATGGGGTTGTCTTGCAGGTTGGGTTAGGGTTCGAGAAGGTATCGGGGGTGCTGATGTGGTTTTCGGGGGTCTTGGTGGGGCTACATGTGATAGAGGGTCTGCCGATGCTTCAGGGGTTACTTTACCTCTTGGTGGGATTTCAGGGGTCAATTCTGGGTTACCGCCCCACTTATTAGGGGGTCTGGTTGGTGGTTGGGGGCTCGGGAAATGTGGGGGTGGTTGAGAAGGAGAGGGGCGTGGGGGGACAATCGGGGCGTTGTCTGGTGGTGCAAGAGGCCGAGGAGATTCATTCAATGAGATCGTTGAAGGGGTTTTTGGTGCGATGGGTGAACTCTCAGTCACTTTTGGTCTGTTAGATGTTTCAATATCATCATTTTTAAAAAATATTTATTTAAACAATATCTTAGTGAAGAAAAGTTACAAAATCAAGCAAGAAAGTTGTAAATACATTTTAATATAATATTATTCTATTTTGCCGAGGACCCTCTCATCAACGAGGACCCTCTCGCGTATTTATCCTCTTGGATAAATAAGAATATTTTATTGTTGTCTTATTATATTATAATAAGACAACAATAAAGATATTCTTATTATTTTATAATAAGACAACAATAAAGTATTCGTATTTATCCGCTTTAATGCAAAAAACAAAAAGGTCGTTAACACACAGGCAATTGTCAGAACACCTAGTGCCCACAGATAAAGGTAAATTTAATAACACAACAATGTTGCACAATCATCAAAATCTACCTTGGCATGATCCAATCATAATCGCTGGGTACTCTGCGTCGACCGGCAGTCTCATGTTCTTCAGTGTTGCCGCTTCGACTTGTGGCAACACTGCTTGGTAAAGGTTGACGGTTGCCAACAGGGGGTGCCGCAGCAAGAGGGTCCTCAGCAAAATCGTAAACATCAGTTGATAGAGACGGCACATTATATTCAGGGGCCTCGTATGACTGCGTGGAGTTGATTTTATTGATTTAATCAATTTGTAGCATGTTGACCATGAGCAGTTCTAATGTAAACAAAACCGGACACTAAGCTACCGTATTTACTCGATTGTAAGTGACGGCTTATCAAGTTTTTCTTTCCATCATGTTTGCGGCTTAAATTCAAGGTGCGGCTTACATTCAAGGGCGACTTACATTAAATTATTAACACTATCACATGCGACTTACAGTCAAGGGCGGTTAACAATCGAGTAAATGCGGTAATCAACTGTGCACACGTGCTTGGGTTAAAGAGGTTATCTGTACCTAGTGGTTTATTGATTTAACACTAATCCCAATATAGGCAGGCAATCTGACAGTTGCCAATGTTATCACCGCGCATGCATGTTTTCCATCTATCATAAGTATACCCCATCCTAATTCATTGCTTGCTACTTTGTATTAAAATTGAGAGCGGGAGTAATTCTCATTGAAGATTAATTTTTTCTCAGGACTTAAGGTTACATACTCAGAGTTTTTACCTATCACAAATCCAATATAATACTTCACATATAAAACTACTTTCTAATTTACCCTATTTTTTTTCAATAAAAATGGAATTAAGAAACATTCCAAAATTTCCATATGAAACATGATAATTTTAATTTTTTTCATGTTATGTACACGAGAACAGAGTCACAATACTTACCCCTGAGTTGGACATCAGTGACTTGTTTGGGATATGTTTGCGGTCTCGGGCTGTTTGGAATTGGGTTAGTTAACTAACATTGTGAACTATTTTGGAAAAGTTAACAATCTGTGCAAAAACATGACCTTTAACTTTTAGGAACGAAATTGGTGTCTGGTGCTTAAAGTGAAGATAATAAACTGTATTACAAAACAATTATATATGAAACATATATTTGTTTAAAAGGCAACACTTTTCAGAGACTGTCCCATCAGTCAACTTTTAAGCTACTGAGATAAATTTTGGTTTGTGGATTTTTATGATTACTCAATATAATGTACTACAATCATGAGAAATGTAAATTTGTACGATCATAATGCATATTGTAGTAATTCTAACATATTAAGTTTGCCTGGTCTAGGATTCTATTTTAAATATACACTGAAGATGCCTAGAATGGTTGGTAATTTATATATGTAATTGAAAAAAGAACATAGTGACTTTATTGTTATGTTCATCTTTAATCTATACCCAACTTTATACCAGTGGGTTAAGTGATCCTCATTTTAAACATTTGTTTATTCAAGTAGCACTATTACATAAATTTAATGTTCAGAAATCATCATGAAAACACTATTTTCGACTTACTCGGTACTGAATCGAAGATGTTGCTAACTGGTCGCCTTCTGTTCTGTGGGGAACATTCCCGCTTTATAACCTGCAGATAAAATACCCTTATTATTACCATCACCTGAGTGAAAATTCACCAGCTTCGAAAGCCCTTGCAGGTAAAGTATAATTTCCCTCATGGATATCAACCACCTACGCATACTATTCGTCATGAGACAATTCTTAACAATTACTGTCGCAATTAAATTCAAATACAGTGCAATGTGCAGATTATGCAAGCGCATGGCAAAAGCAATCGAGCTGATATAAAAATAAAGTGGCCAAAATGCTGTTTTGTACAGAAAGAAACTCAATGGTAATACTCCTCAAGTGTATATTGGATAAAGTAGATACAGAAAAGCTTTAATGTAACTGTGCTAGCTCACCTGTTTCACTGCGCCATTCTTAGATTCCATAGAGTTTGATTTTCCACTGGTCATAGCTGCATAAGATTGAGGGTTCCAGTCAAGGCTTCTATGGATGAAGATAGTAGATCGGTTTATACTAAAATGAGTTCAAGTTATAAAAGTATGGGTCGGTATTACTAAGAAAACTAAGTTAAAAATTCATCTCTATTTCTTTGGCAGATACGTGCTTGCTTAAATTATGCTATCGTGGTAGCAACGTATTGCAGTGTTGTAGGTTGTAAAATAATGTTATTGTCTGAAATGTAATGGGCTAACCCTCTGAGCTATCGGTTGGATATTGTGACAAAGAGGTAGTGTTGTAATAAACTGAGTGTAATGGCAACAATGTTATGTTGTATTTTGTAAGAAAATGTCGTAACATGTATCAAAGAGTTGTAGGGTATATAAAAATGCTGTCGAGCTGTAGCAAAATACTATGGCAGGGTTGTTGCGGTACTGCTGTTTTAGTGTTGCAGTATTCTGCTGTTAAAGATGTAGTAGTATTTTCCAGCATGTTGCACCTTATACTGCAGGCAAACAAAAGCTAAGCAATAAGTTAGAAGTCTTAAATTTATTATCCACATCACTTAAAGGAACCACCACCAGGTGTTATGTAGAACAAGCAACCAACCTGCTTGTAGCACGCTCAGTTAATAGCGGGGATTGTGTGAGTGGTCTTGGTGGGATGACAGGACTTGCTCCTTTACTCTGGACACGGAGAAACATTGGAATTGTTGGTTATATGGAATATTTCATTCAAATAAAATACGTAATCAAGAAAAGGTATTTATTGAATTTGGAGCTTGACTTTAAATTTATAAGGTCGGACCTAAAGATAAAGTTTGATCTTTCCCATTATTGCAATATTAATAAGCTATCTTGCAGAATAAGTGATACAATATACCCTTTCCCCCGCTCTACAAACACAAAAATGGAACAATCTTACCATAGCGCCTTCCGGGGCAAGTGTACTGGGTTGAGGGGCGACTATAAGGTTGAGAGTGGGTTGTGGGGCTTGTCTTCTTGGCATATTGGGTGACGGGGGGGGTGTGGCGAACACCCGATGGCAACTGGGAATGGGTAAACGGGGTGTTACATGCTGAAAGCATAGATGGAAAGTGATGTTCCATGGAATTGAATGAATAATTGTGCAAAGTTCGTTGTTTGTAGGTGGGTGAATACTTTTAAAAATATTTTGTATTTCATGCTATTGTGAAACGAATTTGCTTAGATGTTTGGGATATTCTTGTTTTTACAAGATGGGATAATGTATAGTGATCTTCAAACATTGGGTAATGTAGTAAATTACATCAGAGGATTCATCGGATTAGTCATAAGTTTACTGTTGGGTTGTAACTATTGCAATGTTGGATGTGATTAAGACTAAGCTACAGTTTTGGTTCAAACCTTTAAGCAAATAGGGAAGCTGTCTCCGACAGAGCAAATTAGAATTACAATAAATGAGCTAGAGGTACACAGCTGAAGATTTACCTTAACATTAAATATCACTGTAACCTACTCATTACTAATACACTCCCTGCTTCTCAAACTTTACGCTTATTTACAAACCGCAGAAAAAAGGAAAAAATATTAAAACAAATTAGGTTATTTATTATATGATACACTTCTGCATATACCTGACTGTAAACAGGATATCTATTTATAGCAAAGTATATATGGCCATGACACACCTACATTTAATAATGAACATGAGCAAATGGTTGTTCCTACCAAGCAGGCAACATAAAACTAACACATACACAAATATAGCACTGACTACTATGTTTGTAAGTTTGTACTTGTCTACTGCTGTGCATAATTAAGCACTGTATGTGTAAGCTTGGCAGAGGTGATAGACAATGGTAAAGTTTGTCTCACTGCCATCATAACTTTGCATGTATATTAGCAGAAAATTAAAGCATTGCACAAGAACTTGAATTTAACATGAGCCAGGCTTTGTAACACGCATAAATGGAAGACTCACAGCAGGTAAGGGCGTTCCAATCTCACCGAACAAATCTTCTTCCTTTTCAACTGGCTTCTCTTCAACCGTCTCTTTTTTTCTGCGATATGTGAAGGATTGGAATATTTGACAAAACTAGGGGTCACAATGTGAGCAGTTCAAAATAAGCGAAGTCTTACATTTCTCAGGCTTACCTACTTTTGTCATTGGGAGAGATGGTAATATGTGAATATTATTTTTCTCAATATTATGTTATACTTGTATAGTTGTATATAGGTAAAAAAGAATCAGAAACAGTGAAAAATATATATAAATACATACGGCCTACATATGTAAATAAAACAGCACAGCATGATTAATTCAATGTATTTGCGGAATTAGCGTGAATCCGTCAATGACAGACCACGTTGTGTTCTTTCCACTAAATCTAATACTAAAAGCAAACTATTAAAAAACAATGTGTGACAAACGTTACCAATCAAGTGTGAACGACTGTTTATATAGATTGCCAATCTGTGTTTTGCAATAAAAAGCTTCTAAATTTTTATTTTAATATGACTGCTCATTAAAAGACACAGTAAGTGTAGTCTAGTATAGTTTCACAATGCTGTAAAAAAAGGATCACACAATTTTTAATTTTTTAATGGCACATAAAATACGATGGTTATTAAAATGAATATTAACAATCTTAAATATACAAAGTAAATGAAGTCCGACCCCCCTGCTCTTTTTAAATAAACGCATGAATACATTTCTACGCAAGTAACTCACAAGCATTTAGTCAGCTTCCTTCAGGACACGGGCCGACTCGACCGCTATATCCCAGATCCATGATAACTCAGGGCACTGGAGTAATGGGCCCTTTATTGCCTAAATTCCTGGTCCTGGAGCTACCGTGGACCCGGCAAAACTAAAATGAACGAAGGAACTCACATTGCATCGCTGCATTTCACCCCATCCTCCCCATCTTTCTTATCCCCCTCGTACGGCTCAATCACCACCGTCTCCGTCCCCTTGATCTCACATCGGCACCACGGACACGTGGGTGAGGTCGAGTTGTCCATTTCCTATTGGGGTGATTGGGGTTATGTTGGTCACTTGTATTTAACCACAGTGGGGGAATCTTTTATCAGATTTTATACCCATAATCATGGTCTAGTTGTTGAAGGTTAATTTTGATAAAAAAGAAAGCTTTTAATGCATGAAAGAATCAGTTGTAACATGTATATGAAAATTTCAATTTTTATATTAAGAAACTACAATAACAGATAGTACCATTTTCTATTGTGGGAGTTTGATTGGAATTGTTTATTTTAATTCATTCATTAAATTTAATACAGAATAGTGTTATTTCATGACAAAAAATCATTTACTGCGTGAAAGAATCAGTTTTAACGTTTACAAACTCCTTCAAGAGCAAGAAATGTGCATTTTTTGTATCCATAAAAGCTGCCCACCTGCCACGATTCGAGACACGATTTGCAGATGAGGTGACCGCACGGTTCGATCCTCACATCCTTGTTATTCTCAGCGCAGATCTTGCACAGTTGGAAGGTGGAGCCCATCTCGCAGTACAGCTCGTATTGCTCCTGGCTCACTGTGATCCGCTCCTCATCATCTTCCGACTGCTCCAGGAGCCCCGAGAGATCGGGGTTCACTTGCCGTCCATCCGGGAACAAGTAACTGAAGAGGAGGTTTAGTTAGTTATGTGCATCGCGTATTATGCCCCCTTGCGGTCCATCAACTACATTTTCCATTCATTTATCCGGGAACAAGTAACTGAGATATATATTTAATTTTTTTCTAGTGTATTCATTATTGTGTGCAGAATAGTGTCATGCTTGAAACATGATAATGATTTGTTGATCTTCCTAATAATATATCCACATCCATACCTCCTCAAGGGCGAGAAACACAAGTAAATGGAGAGAAGATATAGTTTGATGGACTGTAGGGGCATCGTACGCGATGCACATAACTAACTAACTAAA
>CH003251.1:168524-187215 GCA_000149265.1 Ciona savignyi
ACAAACCTATATAAAACAGAATCTATAAGATAAAAGTTTTACTAATTTCTTTAATGGGATCGATAGGTACACACTGAAATCTCGTATAATTTATATTTTTCTTGAATGGATGAACATACATTTGTAGTGTTACACAAAATGATAAATATGGTGTGTTTTAAATAATTTTGTTTTTTTGTGTTATTTAAACAAAAAGGTTAATTGTTTGTAGACACTTTAGTGCTTTACTGATAACAAATCAGTTGATCATCAACCAATGCAAAGTCCTAATAAAAATCTAGTTCTTTTGTTATGTTAATTTACCAAGTTTTATTCTTATTTTACTCAGTTGAATAGGCCTACCTAGCTTTATAACATTTTTATAACTTCAACTGTTATTAATAAAATAGTTTTAACTTGCCAACTGTATCATTAAGACTATTTTACGCTCTGTCTTAGAGAGACATGCTTGGCCGTATTTCTTTGTAGGAGTTACAAGGAGCGATTTTTACCTTATGACATGGACATAGAAAACCTTCACTTGCATCAAACATGTCTTGTCAATGTTAGTTACACGGTGATATTACGTTACAGGCATAGGATCACTCCGCAAAGTGGATACTTCTTGTGGGAAAATCAGAAGTAAACATGCCTCACTGTAGACATTAGTTTAGGTTTGCCGACAAAATTTGGCTCCAACCTAGAATTGAATTTAATAATCCAAGTACTTTAATGACTGCCGTTATAATTTCTATATCCTGCGTTTTATGTATAATT
This sequence comes from Ciona savignyi, assembly GCA_000149265.1. Lineage (NCBI taxonomy): Eukaryota > Metazoa > Chordata > Ascidiacea > Phlebobranchia > Cionidae > Ciona > Ciona savignyi. The sequence continues at coordinate 169,281 of CH003251.1, forward strand.
AGGAAGGTTAGCTAATTTGCATATAAACTAAATTAAACTAGTCTCATTAATGTCTCTTTAATGGTTTGTGGGAAAGCTGACCAAAAACAATTGTTTAAACCCAGTTCAATTTACAGGTTGAACAAAAACTAAATATCCATGACCATGCAGATATTGTTCCAATTAATAAAGTCATTGTGGCATCTGACAAATGCCACTTCAATGTGGCATCTTACAAGTGCCACTTTTTATGCAAAATTATATTTTAGTTTTCCCTTCAGTTAAATAAAATCAAAATCTATATTCATATAGATTAAAAATAAACTGTTCTTCTTTTACCTGAGCATGATCAATCTTAGGTGGTTATAGGTATCAGGTAATATATCAAGTATGTAGGGTGGGCTGTTCTTTAGGTTCATCTTTGATTGTTGGCAGAACTTTGCAACCTAAATCGAGAAATATTGAAATTAAGAAACAATCGCATTTTTTATTGCTAAGAATATGGCAAGTTTGTGTTTGAGAGATGTTGTGCATAAGTTAAAGAGGTTTACTAGTTAACTGTTATATTAATATAAATATATGTATTATATATATATATATATATATATATATATATGCTTTATACCAGTGGTTCTTAAACTTTTTCAGTCGCGCCCCCCTTGAGATTTGTGATTCATGCTCACGCCTCATGTACTCAAAATTGTGCCATTACCCTGCTTAGTGTAAAGGATGCAACTGTTTTTGGGAAACTAGTTGTTTAATTTGAGGCTTTGTTGAAGACAACGAAGACTAGGTCACAGATTAATCTATTAGATTAGTGTTAACGAGAAATACGAAGTTTGACTGTAATTTAGAGCTGTTTTTCATTGCTCAGATACTAATCAAACCATTTATATGAAGGGTACCACACATAATCGTAATTTAACATGATACTTTAACTGAAACTGGAAAGCGAGGTTTAACCAAACGCTGTTATAATGAAGTAAAATAAACATATTACAGGGTTTTCCCATTTCTGATGTCTCCCATATCACCCACTCCAATGTGTTTATATCTTAATCAGTAATATAAACTATTTATAGATTGTATTTAAATCGTCACGGCCAAATACATTAATAATTGATATGTTTCAATAAAAAAAACTAGTGGGAGATTAAAATTAAAAATTAGATTAATAAATCAATTAAAAGCAAAATGGTTGTGGTGACAACCACACAATGCCAATATCAGGAGTGAGTTGTATCCTTATAAACTCCTTTGGGCGACGTTGTTTGATGGGTTAATGGGTTAAACATAAACTATACCAATACCAGCAAAAACTGCAACAGATATGGTACACCTACAACAGTACTATGTAATATAAAATCTAAGGTAATACGGAATAACTAAATCTAGCAGAGTAGCAGCTCTTAAGCTTTATATATTAGTGTGTGGTATTTGATAACAAATAATTACCGGTACCATTTATTTATAAACCACGAGGTTAGACAAAACTAATTAATTTTAGATTTTGACGAAACTGTAAAAAACACACTTTGTGTATTATTGTCAGCTGGTATTTAACTACTTTAATCATGTGTGACGAGTTTTGACTTCCTACGCACTACAACATTGCGTTGCTTAGTTGCTTGTGACAAGTATTGACGTATGACAGATCTCTCACTCTTTTCTTATTCCCTGTGCATGATAAGTTATTCCATGTAAAATTTCCATTGCTTTTAAAGTGGCAAATTTTACAATATATATGATAACATATCATTATTGTGTATTTTAATGTATATCATTTACATTTGTCAGTTTTGGTGTATCTTAGTTGGCCAATCAGAATTTATATTTTGTTAGTAACCTTGTGAGTACATGTGCTTAGCTTGTCATGGACTTTGTTTACATGCAGTTTTTTAAACGTAGTAGACCCATAACTGTATGGTAGTAATACCTAAAGATTTAGACCATGACTGATGTAAAGCTATGGCACCAAAGTAAACCCTATAACATTGTATTTTTTCAGCATTAAAAACAAGTTAATCAATTTTGCTTTTAAAAAATACAATGAGGACAAGTGATTGTGAAATGCGGTATCCTACTTAAAGGTCTGAGCATGTAGAACTCTGCATATTTGCAGAGACTGAAACCTGCACGGTCCAATCTAAAAATGTTACATAGCACAGTGTATAGAGCTATACTGTAAATCTTTAGCACTCGGATTAATTTCCGATGTCTGAATAATGTATTTGTTTCCATTTTCTGTTATTTTTTGGATGTCATATAGAGTATCATTGTAATGTTACCAATTTTAGAAATTGGAGAATATATTGTATTACAAATTAATTGATAGTTTTTATAGGCACCTTCAAAGTCAAAGAATAAAAAAAATTAAAATAAGACAATTACAAGTAATCTGGCATTGAGTGAAAACCGAAAGATAATTTTTAGCTTTTAAATGGTTAATAAGGTAATCAATCACAGCTAAAAATAACTACCCTTAGTTGCTTTATCTCATAGACACCACCTTACTTCAATTTGCATGACATGACATGAAAGGTGTTTGGTATGGGCGGTAATAGCTTATATATAGTTACCGGTACATCCCATTGTGACTACACCCTAACTCAAGATAATTAATAGGTAATTTAAAATTTTACACACCAGTGGCATTAAAAGTGATTTATAATCACCACCATATCCACAGTAGCATAAACACCCCTTACATATATAGATAATGCAACAGGAGCGTATCAAAACACAGTAAGACTTTTCCAATCTCCGACATAAAAGGAAAATATTAATTTACTTGTTAAAACTTGAGGTGTAGGTTGCAATTACTATCCTGTCCAACTAATTTAATTTATTATGAAATTAACATGTTATCTCAAATCAGATTCTAAAAAAAACAATAATTTACTTTGTCCATAAGTTTTGAGGATTTCTCGATGTATTTCTTATCAATAGTGACTCGGTGGTGGTGTGGGGTTACATCACTGAAGGCATCTTGGAAACTGTGGAGTAATTCTGTTAATCTATGTTGAGTTTTATAGTAATTTAATTTCTAATGGGGAGATAGACTTGTTAACATTTACCTAACGATTGCACCCAATTGTGTATATTTACACAAAAAAATCAATAAGACACTGTGACCGCAAATCTTAACACTATTAATGGGCTGAATAAGAACTAAAAAAATCCTCCTGTTTGTATTTTATACGACACACCGTAATACCTTGGGTAACCCAACTGAGGGCACCGCGAAGGACTAAACCTTCTGCCTATCATGTTCTGCGCACTTGGGGAAAAAATATCAGTGGGTACTGGTATAACACATTTTTGTGCATACAAACGAATTGCTGAAAATGGTTATATGTTAAAAAATATAACTTTGAGCACGAGTTAACCAACACATGGATAAAACAGTCTACTACTTCATAGTTCATTTCCCTGGACTAGAACCATAATGATGAAACTAACATTTACTAACATGGAGAATAAAACACTTTTTTCCTGCACACTGATATGCAATAATACAATTATATATTACCCTCGTAAATGGTTGAGAAAGCCAATTCCAGGTCTGGCTGTGTGTCTCTGCTGTTGATTAGCGGCAACATTGGTGACACCGGTAGCCATCTTTCAAGCACAACAGTTAATAATCCTTTCCTTTATTTATTATGTCTTTACTTTTGGTGTGCTACAATAACATATAAGGCCTTTATGATACAAAGTCAAATGAAAAATGCAGTAAATAAATATAGTCACTAGGTAAAGCACGGATTTTTTATACACGGACAAAATAAGTTAGACAATACAGATATTTGCATATTTCTAAGTAATAAAAAATCTGTTTATGTTTATCCCCTTATATAAGAAAATGCAAGGAGCATTAATAAACAGGCAATCGTCAGATCACCTCGCGCCCACCATCGAGGTACCGAAGCTCTTACAGTTGTGCGTGACTCAAGCGTTCTTTCAATTTTGAAGAACCCATCATTCCACTGTGTTCGGCTATGTCTGTTAAATACCTTGCCCAAAGACACTACTGACTAGCTGGCGGTTTTGAACCAGCATGTTTTGGTATGAACAACGGCAATGCATAACCAACCAAGCTAACCAGACGGATTATTATATAAATACAACACTTAAGTACCCTTGGTATTTTATATGACACTACAAAATGTAGAAATACCGAAATATGAGAAAACCACAAATTTATATTCATTATTAATCAACCTGCCAACTTAACTTTAAAACATGTGCTTTCTTAAATAAAAACTGTTTTAAATTATAAGCATCCACTAGTTATTGCCTTTTCCTGTCTAGACGTCTTCCTGTTCGGTATGATCAAGTAAGTTACTTAATTTTAAACCACCTGCAGTGGGGCACATGTCCTACGAAACATTTTGCCTGAATATTCAGTACTGTGTGTTATATACCTGTTTAGTGAGAATACAATCTAGCGAAACCTCACATAACTTTTAAAAAAATTACAGGCATACCAAATTTCCGTGATCGCTGAACCAACCAACCTTTATTATAACAGTAAATTCGGCAAAAATATTTAGATCGGGGATTTTGTTTAACCTCTGCCGAATGTGTGGTTTAGTGTAAAACATCTCCTGAATGTGTAAAATGTGGCTTAGTGTAAAACATTTGCTGAATGTGTAAAATAGGGAATGTGTCAAATGTAAGTTTCGATGGAATGTGTTTTTTTATTCCATGAAGTACATGGAAACTTGGAACACTTACCACACGGGAAATCGCCAGATTACTTCGCAAATACGTTAGGGGGCGCCATCACACGGATAATGGTCAGATTACGTCGCACCCACTGCCGGGTTACCGATATTTCCGGAGCTGTCACAGTGTATTGTATGCATAAATTAGTTTTACTAGAATTCATGTACTTTTAGTTTTAATGAAACCTATGATCTCTACCAAATTCAGGAAATATCCGCTTTGTGTTTTGCCCAAAGACACAACCGTCTGGCCACCGGCTGGTTTAGGTCCCAAAACCATTTGACTGCCCATAGACCTGCAAAGCTCTTACGCATTGAGCAACTGGAAAGAATTGGTCACGCATATCATATTTATCCCGCAAATGCATTTAACCTAACAATTGATTAATCCTTTCATTTCAGGGCGCCAAGTGTCTTACGCAAAGACATAACTATAGGTTGCGTTTGATAGGAGAAGAAATAACCTATTGGACTCTGGGCAGGACTAAATTACTTGAGAATTTTTTAAATATGCATTATTACTTGCAATGTTGCATCTTTTAGTTCAGGGATACTTAATCTTTTTATTTGGGGCCCGTTAAAAATAACAGAAATGCAATTAACATAACTAATTGTTTTAGACACATCTTTGTAACTAATGCGTTTTGTGAATACTATTTGCTTATTTTATTGCCCCAGCTCATTAGATCAACTCAATAACAAATTATGTTTAGCATCTAAACAATTTAGATGTAAATAACATAAACTTTATGCCAGCAAGTAAGTTTAATATGTAGATAAACGTGCCATCAAATTTGCCAAGCCAATAAAACGTGGCATTTAATTAAAAAACATATTAGCATACATTTTTTAGGATTTCTACTTGTTTAAACATTTTTTTAAAAGTCGTATAAGGCGTTAAGTAAGACTGATGATCACTGATTTTGTTTGGGGTTGCTTTTCCGGGGATTTGAGGTTAAGTATAGGTATGAATTTTTTGCATCTGTTTTTAATTGTTTCTTCTCTTTTTAAGGGTCCCATTTGGAAAAATGGGACACATATTGTTTTTGTCCGGTTTTTTTTTTTCTTTTTTTTTTTTTTTTTTTTTTTTTCTTTTTTTTTTTCGTCAAACGCTTGACAGGCATGGCTTGTGGCAACGACATCTACCAAAAGGGTAATGGAATCGCAATAAAACTTTGTCGTGTGTTAGATCACATGGTCTAGATGTGCACGGATCAAAATTTTGCGGAATATACTGAGGGGAATTCCCCTGGGAGGTGAAAAACCAAAACGGTATCTTTTTTAAAAAAAATAGCTTTCTTGGGCATAGCGCTTGAACAACTACTCCAATTTCAATTAGATTTGGTAAACTGTAAGTGCATTAGCCACTGATATACCACTTAAAAGAATTAAAAAAATTACCCAGGGAAATACCCTAAAAATAAGATTTTGTTTTCAAATCATGATTGTGACAGCCATGGCTTGTGGCAACGACACCTACCAGAAGGAGTAATGGAATGGCAATACAACTTAGTCATTTATTAGACAACATGGTCTAGATGTGCATAAACCGAAATTTTGGGGCATATACCCAGGGGAATTCCCCTTGGAGGTGAAAAACCAAAACGGTATCTTTTTTTAAAAAAATTACCTTTTTTAGGCATAGCGCTTAAACGGCTACTCCAATTTCAATTAGATTTGGTAAACTGTAAGTGCATTAGCCACTGATATACCACTTAAAAGAATTTAAAAAATTACCTAGGGAAATACCCTAAAATAAGATTTTGTTTTCAAATCATGATTGTGACAGGCATGGTTTGTGTCAACGACACCTACCAGAAGGAGTAATGGAATGGCAAAACAGCTTTGTCATTTGTTAGACAACATGGTCTAGATATGCATAAGCCAAAATTTTGGGGCATATACCCAGGGGAATTCCCCTTGGAGGTGAAAAACCAAAACGGTATCTTTTTTTAAAAAAATTACCTTTTTTAGGCATAGCGCTTGAACGGCTACTCCAATTTCAATTAGATTTAGTAAACTGTAAGTGCATTAACCATTGATATATCCCTTGAAAGAATTAAAAAAATTACCCAGGGAAATACCCTAAAAATAAGATTTTGTTTTCAAATCATGATTGTGACAGGCATGGGTTGTAGCACCGACATCTATCAGAAGGAGTAATGGAATTGCAATAAAACTTTGTCATTTGTTAGACAACATGGCCTAGATTTGAAAAAACTAAAATTTTGGGTAATATATCCAGGGGGGATTTCCCTGAGACGTTAAAAACCAAAACAATATTTTTTTCTAAAAAAATGAGCTTTTTTGCGCATAGCTCTTGAACTATAAATCCAGTTTGAATCAAATTTGATAAAATGTAAGTGCATTAGTAACTGATTTAACACTTAAAAGAAATAAAAAAATTACCTAGGGAAATACCCTAAAAATAAGCTTTTGTTGTCCAATTATGATTGTGACAGGCATGTCATGTCGCCCTGACATCTACAAGAAGAAAAAAAATGTATGCTCAATCCAACTTTTTTATTTGTTAGACAACATGGCCTAGATATGCAGAAACCAAAATTTTGGCTAATATATCTAGAGAAATTCCCCTGAGACGTTAATAACCAAAACGGTATTTTTGCATATCGCTTAAACGGCAGCTCCAATTTGAATCAGATTTGGTAAAATGTTAGACATTTAAACACTCTGTTCCAATTAAAAAAATCATTTATTAGGGTATTTCCTTTAAAAACGCAGATATTTTCCTGAATTATGATTGTGACAGGCATGCCATATCGTACAAACATCTTCAACAAGGAGTTGACAAATCAGACAAGGAATTGACTAATCAGAATAAAACATTAAGAATTGTTATACAACATAACCCACATAGGTAAAAACAGAAACGTACGTACTAAACCCAGTAGAAACTTATCTAATAAACCCAGTAATTCCCTGAAACCACGAAAAACGCTTAAAAGAAAGCTTTTATTTAAAACATTTGTGGTGAAATGTTCGTAAATCTAACACGATTGTTCTTTTTTTATCTACACATGGAGAAGAAGGTTTGGTTTGATAACTATGGGACCCATGCGTTTATGCTTGCAGAAACAAACTACATACTCAGTGTATAAAATACAAAATGTGGGTTAGGGACCCTGTATAGCATGAATATATGGCATACAACATGTGTTTTACGAATGGTGGTGGTTAAACACGTGGTTGACACTCTCTAGTTTATTTTGAGTTTACTTTTTTCTTCTTCATAAAAATCGTCCACCAATTAGATTTCAATGCGTTTCTTTATCCACTGCAAACTGACCTCACAAAAAGGGCTGTTACTCAAAATCCTGCCACAGGAAGATAGTACAATCAACACACTTTTATTTTACAAACTACTTCTCCACTATTACAAAACTTTACAGCTAAACGAGAACACCGACGGACAGCCTAACACATGCTGCTTCCAACGGTACAAACATTGGGCAATCACCTGCATTGTTACTCAGCAAATCACCCATTTAAATACCATGACTAAGAAAAGGCCACATGTTATTTTTTACCGATCCAAGTTTTGAACCTATGATGGGCTCGTCACCAAGACGGTTTTTTTGTATAAGAGTCGGTATATGTATCGGGTCATTCGGCCACACGACCGTACAAGGCCACATGTCATTTCTGCCCGGGATGTCCAATAATTGGTAATACGCCATCTGTAGAGTGTAAAAACCAAATTGTTTATAATACTATTATAAGTTCATACTTAACAATAAGCAGTAACGATAATCACAACACAAGTTAATTATTTTTAGCGACTTATAATAAATTATACATAGCTTACGTTGACTGCTTATACCGCCTTATATATTCTGTTTTAATACAACAACAGGTATGTTGGTGCATCGTAACTTGATCATCAAAATTGTTTTGTGTGATTTCTATTATCGAATAATCTGTCATAGTTCTGAATTGATGTAAGTATACAGAAAATAACATAATTTTGTGACGGAATCAGGGATCATGCTTAATTGGCCACAAACCAAAGTAGTTGACATATAGGATAGGATATTTATGTTTATCCCCGTGAATGGGAAAACCAAGGGGGTTAACACGGGCAATCGTCAGATCACCTCGCGCCCATTGTCGGGTTACCGGAGGTATTGCAGTGTGTTGTATATGATAGATATGTCCCTTCAATTTAGTAGAACCCAATAATTCGCTGGGTTCAGGCACTGTCCGTAAAGTGCCTTGCCCAAGGACACAACCGTCTAGCTAGCGACCAGTTTCGCACCTTCAACACTTCGATTGAAAGGAGACGCACTTAACCGCCAAACTAACTGGCCGGACAACGTACTATTTTTTTCTCGTATAAAATTTATTTACTTCAACACAAAGCATAATAAGGAGGTGTTTGCAATAGCGGAAAACATGATATTGAAAATACCTGGAACTTGAAATAGAAGAACGGCATAAACATCGTATTTACAAACTTATAGGATGGAAGGATGTAAGAAAGTATATATCAGGTTGTTTATTGTGTTAAGAGTGTTGGTAAATTTGATGACTGATTTGAATGCTATGAATCAAATTAACTTACTTCACGAGTTTTGCAAGTCATCATGCTTATATATTAAATACATCATGTTAAGATTAAATCTGATAAATACCGGAGAGCATGCCTTATCATGAGGTCACAAAGCCATGTAAGTTAATTTTCTGTTGTAAGAGTGAGGAAATTGTCCACCATGATTGAAAACTTGTGCCGACAGTCAACTTGGCAACTATACAACAGCCAGAAAAGCGGATTGCCAATGAACACGCATACATAGCAAGCATAGACTGTGTTATTCAACATACAGTGCTGAAACATAGACAAGATAAAATATAACACACAAAACTTATGTCCATACATTACAATACAAACAGCCATTTTTTCTGGGTTTGAAGACTAAAATGATCTACACAAGCTGGGAATAATAAGCTCATTCTGGAACTACACAATAAATAAAAAAGGGTTTTAGCACTACATAGGCATTTGCAACACAGAACACTTATGTGAAATTTTCCCCAAGTAAACACATTCACCATCGGCAGAACTGCCATATCAAGTTTTTACTTCATAGACGGATATTTCCAGTCAGTAAGAGGAACCTTGGTTCGTTTTATCGCTTGCGGCGATACCCATTTCAGCACATAATGAGGACTTCCAGGTTTGTCATTGGTTCCAGATTTACGTGAACCACCGAACCACTGCTGCCCCACCACTGATCCAGTTGACTTGTCATTGACGTAGAAATTGCCCGCTGAGTTACGAAGGACAGATGACGCCTCCTCAATAACTGACCTAAAATAAAGATTAAATTGAGGTATGTGACAATTCTTTTCTGCTGGGTGAAAAATTACATTTAAGGACTTTATAGAGTTAATTGTGCTGGTAAGGAAAATCAGTGTTTTGTAGGATTAATTACTGTTATCGTCAAATAGCATCCGCCCACGATATAGTTGCATAATCTATTGCAGTGTGATGAATATGAATACACTGCTAATGTTTTTTGTTCAGCCCAGCAACATAAAGAGATATAACATATCTGAAAATTAATCGAAAACACATCATCGGGGTTAAAATGTAAATGAAATAAATCCTTCAAATAGATTACCCAGTATACAACATCTGTAAGCGCGAGGTGATCTGACGATTGCCCGTGTGTTAACCCCCTGGTTTTCCCATTCACGGAGATAAACATGAATATCCTATCCTATCCTAACATCACTTACTCATCCTTGGCGAATACAGAACCAGTCAAGCCATACTCTGACGTGGAATTGATGAGTTTAAGAACATTTTTATAATCACCATCCTCATACACATAGCATGCCAGCACTGGACCAAAGATTTCCTGTTGATTTTGATAATTTTTTAGGGAATTTGGTTTCTTAATTATTTGTGAAGTACATTGTTTTGCTGGTTGACACAGTTTAGGATGGGAAACATGATTCTTGTGGTTGGGACAGTGTATGGGGCAAACATGTTAACCAATAACCTTATGTTTACAGTCGGGTTACTCAAGCCTAAAGCTATTGCAGTTTGGTTAATATGCCGAAAACAGTATAACTATTTTCTTAAGTATACTTGTTCTTAATAACAATGTACATACGTTACCATTATATACATTGCAGCTAATTATTATTAAAATAAATTTTAACTGTTTTTTAACAAAGTACAGTCTTAGCACAATATTAACACCATTGCTTTAACAACAGTCTCTTACACTAAATATTTAATTTGATTATGTTTTAAATGTCATTTTTCAGTTTCCATTTTCTATAAAAAGGTCTATTGCAAGGTTCCATCGTGGAAACAAAAAATAAACAAAACAAAACATCGTATAATTTAATATTGCATAATGGCCAAATATATTTGCAGATATCTTCCATAATGCACAATCTTTACCTCTCTCATCAATTTGTCTTGTGGGTCCTTACACTCGAGAATGGTGGGCTGCACGAAATACCCGGTTGAATTGTCACATTCTCCACCGGCGAGCACCTCTATGTCCGAGGAACTTTTCGCATGTTCCAAGTAACTTTTGTTTCGATCGAATGACGCCTTGTCAATCACAGCTGACAGAAATATACTAAAATCCCCAGGCTGAAAAAATTGCTCAGTTTAACCTTAGATTTAAAGCATAAAGCAAGTAAATGAGTAAAATAAAAAATTAATTATGAGATAAACTAGTTATGAGTTAAATAACATATACAATATTAAATCACAGGCTCTTAGATATGTTAAAACAACAAGACCATAGAAAAAATTTATCTAATGAATTATAAATTCTTTATCTGATGCTTTACCTTGTAATAAATCCTATAATATTTTATTAAAAGCAAATTTAATTAGTATAATTGTGCTAATGGCATGATTAACAGCCATTAGTAAATTGCATACAACATAATATTTACATGGTTATTGATTTTACAAGCAAATATTCCCAACTTCAAAAAGAAAACTCGGTATACAACATTTTTTAATCAAGTTATAAATATTCGAAAAAATTGATAACATTATCAAATTGAATATAAGCAACTTTTTATTATAGGCTTTAAGTAATGCTTAAAGTATAAACAAAATAACAAACCAGAACCCAGTGGATTAATGGGTTCTACAAAAATAGAAAAACATCTCATTTATAAACAAAACACTTCAATAGCTTCGGTAACCCAAATATGAAGATTACCCTAATAAGAACACCCTTGCGATTTTTAAAGGGATAAACATGAATATATATATCCTATCCTATACACACATTACAAAAAGCCAACTTAACAAAGATGACAAATGTGTTATGGTACTTAACATTGAAATGTTATGATAAGCAAGTTGTGAAGAGTGGCTGTTATTAATTTAAAGAGGAGCAGGCAAGAAACACAGGCTTCTAACACAAATCCCGCACTTTTAGTACGGTATACAATCGCAGAAAAATCTATTTCCAAAAATATTGATTTTAAAAAGAAAGGTATCAACCCATAGTAACTGTACAACACACCACAAAATATAAATCTAAAACCCAATTAAGTCACTTACATCTCCAACTTTAATGTCCCGGTGCCTATCAACCAAACCCTGCTTTATTTGACCCCATAATGACTTGGGTATGTAGGCTCTAGAGCAAGCTGAGCACTTCTGTCCACTGAATTCAAACGCCGATCGAATTGTGCCATTTACCACGCTGGGGTTAAAAGTTAGTTTTAAAAAATTGTAAAAAGGTAATTTAAAAGATTATGTTTTCAACCTGTATTCACAGCAGAAATTGGAAATAAATCAATTAATACAAATCGATTAAATGGGAATTATTTTTTATTGTATGTAAATAACTTTTATGGTAACAATATTTCGATCATGAATTCAAGACAGGGATAAAAAGGAGTATCCAAATCTTAGTCACACATTTTTTCACAACACATTTAATGATGATGTAGCTTTAGGCATACAAGGATCGCAGCCAAATGGTACAGATAGAATACTTGATAAAAATATTTGATTACCGCTCACCTATCCACATCGGCAGAGGAATGCACAAAGTGGTAATTCTTTCCGCCACACTCCCCTGCCAACCTTGGGAAGGTTCGATATCGGGGCAGGTTTTCACCCACTTGCTGCCATAACTTGGTGAAGGTCCTGGGTAGAAGAAAATGGTTAAAATTACCCCAGTCTTATAGAGATTCATCATGTCTGCCAATCATTTTTACCCAAAGCCAAAAGGTGTAAAAATAAACTTTAAAGTGGTGTAAAATCTATGTTAATCATAATGGTAATTATTTGACAGGTTTTTGAAGCTGTTGTACCAATTTCTTTATTTAAACCTAGTTTTGTGTTATAATCACATTAATTAGACACATGCATCACATGGTTAAATACAACTTTGGTTATTTTGGTAGCTCTGGTATGAAACTACTTTGGTAGACTACCATACAACATATCATTCACTCACGGTACACTCCCTGTAAAATTGATGCCAGCTAGGTGCTCAGATGCAGTGATAGTGTTTCCAAAAGTTGGCCCATCAGCTGGTAAAAACTGTATAACTCCTGGAGGTAATCCACACTCGCGTAACACTTTATACACCAACCAACTTGCGAGCATAGCTGTGTCACTGGGCTTCCAAAGCACTACATTGCCCTGTGGAATAAAGTGACTACCTTTAGGACTGTGTAAATTTATTTTTACATTTCAACAATATTGTTTAGTTTAATATGTAAAGCAGTTAATGTCTTGGTTTAAGTTTTAAAACAGCTTGCATTTTAGGACTGTGTAAATTTATTTTTACATTTCAACAATATTGTTTGGTTATTATGTAAAGCATTTAATGTCTTGGTTTAAGTTTTAAAAAGTTTGCATTTTAGGACTGTGTAAATCTTATTTTACATTTCAACAATATTGTTTGGTTACTATGTGAAGCAGTTAACATCAAAGTTATAAAAAAGCTTTTTGCATTCTACATAATACAATTACTGTATTTTTTATATTATTTTTGAGGTAAAGTTAATTGTGATATGTTAATCAACAAATTAAGCTGGCAGAAATCTGGTGTCAGCATTTGTTATCATGTATTGTTCAATCACAATTCTCTGTTAAACTTAAGTACACTTTGTGTACATAAGATTTGTTTAGCAGCACAGGACTTATACTTCAGCCAATGTGTATTGACTAATTGTATATAATTGTACACATATTTTTTGAAATAGATCTTAGTAAAGAATCTTACAAAAATTTGGTGATGTAGACACGGATTTTGACGGTATATAATTCATAAACTTTAATAAAAAATGTCATTTTTTTCCATAGTCATTAATATGATATGAATTCAGATAATAAATTAACCTTATTGTAAGTTTAGACAGCAAATAAATTGTGCAACAAATTTACCTTAACATTCAATTATGCTGCCATAATTATTGTAAAATTTAAATTAATATACACATTAATGGAAAAAAAAACGACAAATTAAAACCAATCATTTTTAAATATGACCTACAGTTAAACAAGTTATACAGAGGACATTAAAAATAAGTGATCCTGGAATCAAACAAACTTACCATAAGAGCAGGGGTACCAGCTAGGTTTCCACCAATAGCTGTGAAGTTAAAAGGAGATATTGCAGCAATGAAGCCCTGGAAATTTATTGATAGTTAATGTTACTTATTTAGTTATGTTAATTCCTACACAAATTCATTGCAAGCACAGTTGAGATGCAAAAGTTATATTGTAAGAAAGCTGATTTTTTATTATCCTTCTTAACTGTAAAGGAATAAAGGTTAAAAGAGCAAGACATTTAAGACACTATCACTTTATATTGATAATTGTTAAGAAATCATTTACCTCAAGACCCCTATATTGGACAGAGTTCACAATATCAGGTTCAGGGTTGATGGGTTGTTGATTTTCAAGTTCAAGGGCATAGTTTGCGTTGAATCGGAAAAAATCAATGAGTTCTGGACCGGCATCAATCTCAGCTTGTATTACATTTTTTGCCTGAATTAAATTTATCATTTGAATAATTGTCTTAATTATAACCAGCACTAGGTATTTTGCCACACTACATTACCATAAACCATAAAAAAATAGAATTCTGCACACACAAAAATGGCAAAGTAAATCCTGTTTTGTCAAAAACATTTAAATTAAATCGGTTTTGTAATAATCAATATAAAGACGAAAGCAATTCATGCGGAAATGTTATTACACCATAGAACTACAGTCTACAAGAATTATTTTTGTTGGAATGATTTTATTTTTTGTTGTTGGAATGATTTTAATTTTAAAAGCCCATATCAATGTTTTATCTAAATAAGCTAAGTTAAGCTGTGCTATGAAACATGTGAAACAACACCATTATTACACTGCATATGTATTGTATTTATACAAATTTACTAATTTTTTAAATTCCGTATCTTTTTGTCAATGTTTTTTTTCTCTTTTCAATACTACACCTATCAATTAATGAAACCAAAAATAACCATTTCCTAAAAGCATATTACGGTATGTATATCAAAAAAATACTAACCTGTCCTGCCATTGTTGTGGCAAGAATTTCAGCACGCTTTTCATTCGCGAAGACATCAGCTGCTTTAAGAAAGACTTGAGCTCGATCTGCAAGTGGTTTAGCTTCCCACTCAGCACGCACTGAGATGGAATTCTCAATTGCATCGTTAATCATATCCGATGTGGCATAACTGAACTTTGCAATCTTTTGCCGGTGGTTGTATGGCTGCAAAACAATGGTTATTCACACTTTAAATATAAGAATAATTATTATTTTGTGCACACTTTGATTGTGAATCAACAAAATTTCTAAATGCACCTGATATTGGTAACTATATCAGCTAAGCAAACTTTAATCTTAAATTCCAAACACTTTTATCATCGTTTCTTGTTTTAGTAGTAAGTAGCTTCCAAGAACATAATTCTTTACACCGCAATTTAAACCACGATAAAGTAGTGCATTTTCTAACTTCTTACATGATTACAACATGGTAAACAAGTCTGCATTATCTGCACACTAATCACTATTATGGGAGGATAGAACATGGACCTTTCTAACTAATAGGAGTTTTTTTATTGTATAAAACATGTTTTATTAGTTAGGACTTTTTAAGAGTACCATCGAAGGTAGTTTTATACTTCACACCATGTCCTTAAAATGAAGCGCACTGTGTTTGTGGAATGGTAAGGGTAATAGGCTAGTTCAAGACACGTATTTTAATCCCACAAAATGCCAAAAAAACGTAGTAAAATTAAAACCTGGACAATTATGAGATTGCTGTAGACTTACAGTTTTATTGGCTATTGCAGTTTGTTAAATATGATGGATATATTGGTATTGTGTTTGATTGGCCGATTAAATAACTGGGTTTCGACAACATCAGCTATGGGCTGTGCTCAAAGAAATAACTGTTATGTAGCTGCTAATTTCATTACTAACAAATTTTGGCTGAAAGCCTATTGTGCTACAGACGACGAGCTAACTAGTCAACCAACTCTGCACATTTAACACTATAGGGTAAACGCTATAACTGGCAGTAAAACAGAAAATGGACCGAGAGTTTAAACACAAATAGCCAATATGACAAAAAATATGTATACGATACCACCACAATTAACAAAAATCTTACAGAAACTTGATAATGAACATCTTTGGTGTATAACTCTTCTCCACCAATAACAATGGGGACATCCTCTGTTCTCGATTCCACGACATTTAGAGCATCGTGTACTTCCTGCCTTTCCTTTGATCCAGGTGCAAATGAATAAATGGGTTCATTGTGCACAGAAGAACTTGCGTATCTTGCACCTGCATATCTGTTCAATTTAAAAACAGTGGTTAATTGGGTGGTTCTATATTTCAATTTTTGGGGAACTAGTATACTGTTATATTTTATTAAATTATATATTTGTTATTAATGTGTTTTAATGACCGTCTGTTTTGTCGTCTTTTCCTGTTCCTGTGTCGTAATTTGAGTCATTTGCCCATTTTTAATACTGGTGCAAAAATGAATAAACTAAACTATATAACAAAGTGTTTGTGGTCGCAAAAAAATAGTGTTGGTGGTTGGAAAGACTAATCAGCTATTGTTTACTCTGAAAATGTTGCTAAGGAAGCCTTAATTCAATATGAAGAACAAAATGTTTTCACATTATTTTATCATTCATCTACAATAATCAATAAATAGGATAGGATATTATATTCATGTTTATCCCCGTGAATGGGAAAACCAAGGGGGTTAACACACGGGCAATCGTCAGCTCACCTCGCGGCCACCGTCGGGTTACCGGAGCTATTGCAGTGTGTTGTATATGATAGACACGTTCCTTTAATTTGGTAGAACCCATGAAATTACTATCAGATTATGTTTTGCATTATTCTTACCTTGAAAATGTTGTCAAGGATGCCTTAATTTTCAGCATGTTTCGATACATAACGTATTAAAATAGTCAAAACACCGTATCCTTAAATTAACCTACACACAACAAACAACACCTGTTTAAACCAATTGCTATTGGTTAAAATGTGGGCAGGTCGTGTGCAAAGAGCGTTAAAAACAGAAAGTGTCCAAAGTAGATCTTTATTCGCAGCCATTTTATGTCTCAAACATTGTAGTTTGTAATATAATATTACCGGTAGAAAAAGAAAAAACTAATCAATCGTCGGCTACAATATCCATTGAACATTTAAATATTTATTTAGTCAGTAGAGCGTAGAGTGCATAAAATTTATACACTATTAGCATTAGTGCGTCAGCTTTAAGCCGATGGGTTACATAATCGAAACTGGTCGCGAGCTAGTCGATTGTGTCCTTGCGTGAAATACTAAGGGGACATTGCCTGAACCAAGGGGATTGGGTTATTTTAAATTTGAAGGAAAATCTTAAATATACTAAACACAGCACGATGTTATAGCTCCGGTAACCCGACGGTGGTTGCGATGTAATCTTACGATTATCTGAGTGCGAACTCTCCCTGATGCAATCGCGATCTAATTTAACCATTGCCCGTGTGATGACGACCCTTGTTTCTTCCCATTCACGTGGATCTATAGGGTTTTCAGGTGTCGATTGGGGCTTGTCGGGTATGGTTGGCCATCGATGTCGGGTATGGTTGGCCATCGTGTCACAATTCGTCTTTTTCACCATCATGCGGATATTTATAAATTGGAAATGGGAAAGCTAATGTACAAATTTTATAACGA